>CABHPP010134612.1:24693-54544 GCA_902168425.1 Peromyscus attwateri
CACACACGCGCGCGCGCGCGCACACACACACACACACACACACACACACAATAGAATACTATTTTTTCTTATGCTGAAGGATGTTAGCAGCTAAAGAGCCAGCGAGCAGCTCTGATGGTTTTCCGAATCCTGGGAGGATATCTGGTCAGGGGTGGGGCGAGTAGAGAAAGGAATATAAAAACTCTTTAAAGATTCTTTTATTTTAGGGGCTGGAGAGGTGGTTCAGTCGTTAAGAGCACTCGCTATTCTTTCAGAGGACCAAGGTTCAGTTCCCACACCCACATGGTAATTCACAACCATCTGTAACTCCAGTCCTAGGGAATTCAACACCCCCTTCTGAACTAGCATGCAGGCAAAACACTAATGTGCATAAAATATAAATAATATTTATTTATTTATCTGGGTTTTTTGAGACAGGGTTTCTCTGTGTAGCTCCAACTGTCCCGGAACTAGCTCTGTAGACCAGGCTGGCCTTGAACTCACAGAGATCCACCTGCCTCTGCCTCCCAATTCCTGGGACTAAAGGCATGTGCTACCACACCCAGCTTAATTTTTAATTTTAAATTATGTATGTGCATGTATGTACAGTGCCCATAGAGGCCAGAAGAAGTCATCCAGTCCATGGGTGCTGGAATTACTGGAAGTTGTGAACAACCCCCAGTGTGGGTGATGGGAAGCCAACTTGGATCCTCTGCAAAAGCTGTATGTTCTTTTAATCACTGGACCATCTCTCTAGCTCTGGAAAAACTTTGTATTTGACAAACTCACCCTTAATGTATGACCTTCAAGGAGGGTGTGTATGTATAGGAATGTCTTGATATTCCACCCTCTTCAGCCTGAAGAATTCCCCACCTGGCTCTCCCTGCCTCCCACCCCCCAACGCCCCTCCCTACCCCAGGTCTTTCATCTGTAGCTCCCCCAAACCTACCCTACCCATAACCCATGCTAAATCCTGTCAGGAAATTGCACCACCTTTCAGCCTTTTCTCAATTCTTGCTTGCATCTAAAGCACCAGCCCAGTGCTTCACTCTCAAAATACCTGGTCTCTGCACACAGTGCCACAGCCGAGTAAAATAAACCCAGTCGGACCAGCTCATCCCTACTTGTCCTGGAATCGTCTGACTTTAGTACTAAAAGTCGCTGTCCCAGGTAATCCTTCAGCTCTCCGCAGACGGACAAATATCTCACCTCTTTAAAGGCAACTTCGGTATTCTCTCTCCCGTCACCTTAACTCTAACACACGTCAGCATCTTAAAAAACAAACACCAAAAACCAAATTAACTGTAATTGTCCCACATGACCACGAGGGGGCTCAATCTTCTACATAGACAGCATGGCTCTTAGAAAGGAACAGAATGTTCCAGATTAGCAACGATCAAGCTAAAAGAAAAAAATAAAATAAAATAAAAAAAAAAGGCTGTCAGCGACTGTTTATGCCTAGAAGGAGGAAGAAAGGCAGAGGGTGTAGGGGGAGAAGAGGTGGAGAGGTGATTAAACGAATGTTATTTCTGCTGCTAAAAACCGAAAACAAAACAAGGCAGTGCTGACACTAGCCGTCCTTTCTGGGATCCATCACATCCTACCCAGTTTGTGATCTTATTCTTGGTCCTCACAGAGACCTTATGAAGTGATACCACTGGTAAGGAACCCGAGGTCACAAAACATGCCAGACTTGGAAGGTTCAGAACTTTCTGCAGGTTTTAAAGGGCTATATGCAGCTGACCAGTAAGGGAAATGGATTGGAACCAACAGTGCATAAATAAAAGAGAATTTCGGGGAGTCCTCAATGGAGAGGAGGGGCGTAAAGATACCACCAAGAGGAGGCAGGTGAGGTCGGGAAGAATCGCCGGCTGGGACTGACCTCACATGTTCCAGATTCCTAGTCACCTGCCTTAGTTACTTTTCTAAGCTGTGACAAAATACCTCTCGTGACCAAGGCGACGACTTATAAAAGAAAGCATTTAGCAGGGTGTGGTGCCTCACGCCTTTCATTCCAGCACTTGGGAGGCAGAGGCAGGTGGACCTTTGTGCCTTTGAGGCCAGCTTTGCTTACACAATGAATTCCAGATCGGAGAGGGAAAAAAAGGGTGGACACATGCCCCTATCCCTAACCCAGAAGCTATCTCCAATTGATAACCACTTGCAAATGAGAAACTAGTTTTCTCCAAGGGAGTCTCCCTGGGGGAACAAACTGCCCTAAGGACAGGCCTCCTGCCCAGCAGTGGACGACAACGGACAGCAAACTCAACAGTGTTTTGGGGGGTATCTTGTCTCCTAATGTCATATCAGGGCTTTAAGATTTTTTTCACTTTTATCTTATTTATGTATTTATTTATTTTCAGTTTGTTTTCACACTACTGGTTTTACATATATATGTGCCTTTTCTTGGGCTCTTTTCCTCCTATTTGTTTGTTTTGTCCTATTCTGATTTTTTTTAATGTTATTTTGTTTTTACCTCTTAGATGCCTGTTTGTTTTCCTTTTTTTCTTTCTCTTTCTTTCTTTCTTTCTTTCTTTCTTTCTTTCTTTCTTTCTTTCTTCCTTCCTTCCTTCCTTCCTTTCTTTCTTTCTTCCTTTTTTCCCAAGACAGGGTTTCTCTGTGTAGTTTTGGAGCCTGTCCTGGATCTCGTTCTGTAGACCAGGCTGGCCTCAAACTCACAGAGATCCACCTGGCTCTGCCTCCCGAATGCTGGATGTAAAGCTACTTCACCATGGGGTCTATTTCCTGTCTGCTTCCTGCCGTGATGATCATGAACTAAGCCTCTGTCAGCAAGCCCCTAGTTAAATGCTTTATTTGTAAGGGTCGCAGTGGTTATGGTGCCTTGTGACAGTAATTGAACAGTAACTAAGGTAGCTGTGTCCCATGTTGGCCTGGAACTCTCATTTTTCTGTTATTTGTGTGTATGGGTGTTTTGCCTCCATGGATGTATGTGTATCATGTGCATGCCTGGTACTGTAAGAGGTCAGAAGAGGGTGTCATCTCTTGGAACTGTAGCAGGAATCTTAGAGAGTCTTATTAATAAAATCAAGCCTGAGGCCAGGTATTGGGGTGAACACTGGAAGGTCAGAGAGACAGAACAAGCCACAGCTAACCTCACCTGGCCAACTTCTCAGCTGATCCTGTTTCCTCAGACTGGAAGCCTCTGTGTCCTCATATCTGAATGGCTCTCAGCTGAACTGTGCTGCTCAAAACCTAAAAGCTTAACCAGCCAAATGCTTAACCAGCCAAATGCTTCTAGTTTCTGGTCCTCACACCTTATATACCTTTCTGCTTTCTACCATCACTCCCTGGGATTAAAGGCCCGCTTTCTGGGATTAAAGGCGTGTGTCACCATGCTTGGGTGTATCCTTGAACACATGGATTTCTGCCTCTGGAATGCTAGGATTAAAGGCGTGTGCTACCACTGCCTATCCTAAGTATCTAGTGGCTTTTCTGTTCTCTGATCCCAGATAAGTTTATTAGGGTACACAATATTTTGGGGAACACAATACCACCACATGGAACTGAAGTTACAAATGGTTGTAAGTCACACTGTGGGTGCTGGGAACTGAAACTGGGACCTCTGCCAGCTCTTAACCACTGAGCAACCTCTCCAGCCCTGGCCTGGAGTCATAATCCTCTGCCTCAGCCTCTGAGTGCGAGGATGGCACTACCCAGCTTCCAACTGTGGCTTGTTTGTTTGTTTTTTAATTTGCTGCTATATTGACCAGTGTTTTCTACTTCAGGCGATAAACCTAAAAGAGCTTAATTTGGGGGGCAAGTAAATGTCCGTGCGTGTGTGTGTGTGTGTGTGTGTGTGTGTGTGTGTGTGTGTGTGTGCATGCA
Organism: Peromyscus attwateri; assembly: GCA_902168425.1. Lineage (NCBI taxonomy): Eukaryota > Metazoa > Chordata > Mammalia > Rodentia > Cricetidae > Peromyscus > Peromyscus attwateri. The sequence goes on from CABHPP010134612.1 coordinate 28,519, forward strand.
TGTGTGTGTGTTCACATATGCAGGCACACATGTACTACAGTGTGTATGTGAAGGTCAGAGGACAACCGTTGGGTATTGGTTCCCACTTCTTTGAGACAGGGTCTCTTTACCACTTCACGTGATAGGCTAGCTTGTCCACGTATTTCTGGAGATTTCCCCCGTATTTGCCTCCCATTTCCCCCAGGGATACCCAGGAATTACAGAATTTTGCACTACTGTGTTGGCTTTTATATGGATTCTGGGCAGCTGAACTCATGTCAGGTTTACACAGTAAATATTTTTAATCCACTGAGCCATCACCCCAGCCTCTTAATTTTTAAAAAGGTACTTATTGACTTCCAGAAGCAGAAAGTTCAAGTATATATCTAACTTCAGGCCTGGCTGGATCTGTGTACCTATATGATATCATTAAGAAACTGGGGCTGGAGAGATGGCTCAGTGGCTAAGAGTATGCCTTCCCCCTGAGTTTGGATCCCAGCACCCATACCAGAAGGCTTACAACTACCTGTAACTCCAGCTCTGGGGGATTTGACACTTCCTCCTGGCTTCTGTGAACATCTGCACACATGTGGTGTATACAAACCTGCATAAATAAAATGATAAATCTTAAATTTCTTCTTCCTCTCTTGAGTCCCTCGCTTCTGTTTGTTTAAATTGCTTTGGTTTTTGAGGCTCTCACTATGACTAATTTTTAATTAGCTTGTTGCCTTTATCCTAGACCTTTCTGCTTACAGAGAAGCAAAGGTAACTGCAAGCTACTCCATACTTCTATGTATCACCACCCCTACTCTCAAAAGAACAGAGAGAATTTATTAATAAAGAAGTTGAGCATGGTGGCACATACCTGTCATCCTAGAATTAGGGAAGCTGAGGCAGGAAGGCTGAGACTTCACAGCCTTCCTGGCTGCATTGAGAAAACCTGTCTCAAAAAAGAAAGGAGGAATGGGAATACAGAAAACTAGAAGAAGCCTTGTCCGGCATGTGTCCCAGGTTCCACCCTAGGACCACAGCAAACACTGCTAAAATCTTCCTAAGGGCAGGCTGACCACCATCTGTAATCCCCATATCTAAAGCAACCACAGTGCTTTTTGTACGATGGTCCCTTAGGTTGGTTTGTAGCCACGCCTTAAGCTTGGGGCGGCATCTGCAGGGACCATATGGTATGTAAGCAGAGGGTTAAGTTCCTTCCAAAGTTTAGGATGATCTTGTCGAGGGCAGTGAGGCAGGATGTCTGATAAAGGCGCTTGTGCAACGCTGAGGAGGCTCAGTGGGCAAAGTACTTGCTGCTCAAGCGTGAAGAATTGAGTCAGATCCCAGAACCCACAGAAGAACCAGACCCAGTGCATGTCTGCAACCCCAGTTCTGGGGGTTTGCGGACAGAGATCAGAGGATCTCTGGGGCTCACTGACTCTCCAGTCTAGCCACACTGGTAAGCTCCAAGTTCTGTGAGTCAAAAAATAGTCAGGTGTGACGGCACACACTTTAATCCTAGTACTCTCTGTATTAAGACACACACACACACACACACACGACACACACACACACACGTGTGTGTCGTGTGTGTATGATGTATGTGTACAAATATATGTGTGTATGTATGATGCATATGTATGTGTATAAACATATATACATTTGTGTGTGTATGTATAAAAGGTATGATGACACATGCATTCAATCCAAGCACTCTGGAGGTAGAGGCAGGTGGATCTCTGTGAGTTCCAGGCCAGGCTGATCTACTGAGTGAGTTCCAGGGCAGCCAGGGCTATATAGTAAGAACCTGTCACACATATATACACACAAAAACCAAACTAACAAGAAAAAAATGAAGAAAGTAGGAGAGAGACAGAGGAAGACACCTCACATTGACATCTGGTGTCCACATCTGCACACATGAGTGCAAGCACCAGCACCCCCACACACACCACTCAGCTACTTCATGCAATAACCTAGACATTCCTAATTCACACTCTATGTCAGCAAGATTGGTGGCGGCAGGGCCGGCATAGTGGTGGATGCCTTCAATCCCAGAACTTGGGAGGCAGGAGGATCTCTTTGAGTTTGCGGCCAGGCTGGTCTACGTAGTGAGCTCCAGTGCAGTCAGAGTTACATAGTGAGACCCTGTCTCTCAAACACACAAACAGCACAGCATCAAGAGTTCAAGGCCAAGCTGGGGAATTTGGGGGAGAGACAGAGAGGGCCAACTCCCCTTCAACATCAGCATTAAAAACGACGTGACTCCATCCCTGACTCTGCCTTGGCATGGAAGCCCATGGGGCACAATGCTGGTCCCAATGCAAGGGGCTCATGCTGGGTTCTCAGCAGCACAGACAAGTGTACACATTATCACCACTCCCTAAGAACGTCTTCATTTTCCTTTGGATCTCCTTCAAAACATGTGGCTTTTTGCTCAGGACTCTTTGGGGTGCCTGGTGTCTGATGTTTTTTGGGCTCTGCCTTTGTTATTAAATTCTAATTTTATTGCATTTGAGTTGAGGAACAAGGTCTGTGTGGCTATGATCCTGCACCTTTGGAATTTACTGAGACTTATTTTATGACCCAATTCATGGTTTAATTTTAAAGAATTTTTTCCATATGTTCTCAAAAATGTGCAAGAAAGATGATGAACTCTGGTTTTTGTTAGCATTCTCTCTCTCTTTCCCCTCTCTCTCAATACACACACATACATAATGCATATATACATTATAGTAGACTATATATAAATGTGCATGCATATATTTGTGGTCACATATTTATGTTTATTAAATTATTTAATAATTAAGTTTATTAATTACATTTTTGAAATCTTTGTTATCTAGTTTTCTGGGTTTTGTTTTTAAAATTTTATTTATTGTTTTTATTTTATGTGCATGGGTATTTTGCCTGCACGTATGTTTGTGTACTGTGTGTGTGCCTGGAGCCTTGGGAAGTCAGAGGCGGGCATTAGATTCCCAAGAACTGGAGTTACAGATTGTTGTGAGCTGCCATGTGGGTGCTGGGAATTGAAGCCAGGTTCTCTGGAAGAGCAGCCAGTGTGCTTAACCACTGAGCAATCTCTCCTGCCCCATTCCCGGGGTGATCTCTCTCCAACATACCCTTCTTTATTTTGAGACTCTCTAAGCACGTCTCTCGATTCCTCAGTCCCCCACCTGCTGCTCTCAGTACCTGTGGAGGCCTTAGAGTCCACCGCAGAGGTGGTTATCTGTGCCTGGAGAGGAGGCAGGAGACCCAGGCACAGTGCAGAGGCAGCCAGGACTCCTAGTATATTCCAGTCAGTCCCCGAGTCCCGCGAGGATTGGTCGGACCTTTAGAAGGCAGTGGTCCGGGATTTTCAAAGCAAAATGAGTGACGTAGTGGCACAAGGCCACCAGGGAAGAAGAAGCAGGACCAGAGAGGCTGGTCTCCCTCCTGCAGCCTGGCTCTCCACAGTGGCATCCAGTTCCTTCTTAGGATGGCTCATGACTATTCTCACATTCCCCTTGTAGCCTCCCCAGAGGACATCTACCTTTGCGGCTGTGGTTTCATTTATGGAAAGCCCTCCCTCTTCTCTCTTCCTCCCTCCCACCTTCCTCTCCTTGTCTGTCTTTCTTCCCCACTCTCCTGTCTCCCTCTCCCCTCTCCTCCCTTTGTGCTAGGGATGAACCCCAGCCATGTGCCAGGCCATGTCCATGCTGGACTAGCTCTCTATCACTGAGCTACACGTCATCCCCCTTTCATTGATTTTTATTTCATTGTATTTGCGTGTGTGGTGTGTATATATACGTAGATGTGCACACCTCTCTGTGCATCTGCAGAGGCTACCATCAATGAACTCCATCCAAGGACCATGGTCACAGAAGCATGCTGTGCACAGTGTTTACAAGAGAGCTGGTGATCTGAACTCAGATGCCCATGTATTTTACCTAGAATCCTTTGATTTTTCCCCCAGTATTTTTTGGGGAAAGGAAAATAAACGTGTGCTGATTTTGGCAGAAATATCCAGCCGTCCTTCAGCCCCCAACCCCCTTCTCGTGTCTCTCTTTCCTCAGTCACTGGTTGCCCTCCACTGAGGGTGGGTGTGTTTTCTCACTTGTTTGACACACTCCCATCGAAGACTTCAGTCACTGGTATTGTCTTTGCATTTTTTAAAATCTAAGGTATAATCCACCTTATAATGCCCTAAAACCGCTCCTTCTAAATACACAATTCAGCCACGTTCTGCTTAATCACAAAGTCTCAGCCATTGCCCAAGTGGGGAACATTTGTATCCACCCCAAGAGAAACCCCATCTACAGACGTTCCCGTTCTGTGCCCCCAGCCAAGGCAGCCACAACCCTTCTTTGTGCATCTGTATATTTGTTTTGCTGATTCCCAATGTTTCATCACACAATCTGGGGCCTCTGGGGCCTGGCTTCCCTCACTGAAGACAGTGTCTTCAAGCCTCATTCTCAACGAAGTTCTTATGGAAGTTTCACCTGTTTTATGACTGACTGCTACTCCATTTGTATGAACACAGCATGTGAGTTGTTTGCATTTGGGGCTCATAAATGACTCTGCCTTGGATGTTTGAGCATGGATGTCTGTATGGACATGTTTTCTCAATACTCTTGCATGTGTATCTAGACACGGACTGCTGGGCCGTGTGATAACTATGCATGACTCCTCAAGGACTTGCCAAGCAGTTTTCCAAGCTGCTGCTCCACTTCACATCCCTGTCAGTAGTGTGTAAGCATCCCAGTCATCTCAAGGCCTGGCTGACATTTGTCATTGTTGCCTACTGATAACAGCCTCCCCAGTGGGTGTGAAGTGGTGTCTCGTGATGGTTTTGATCTGCCTTTCCCCCAAAACGATTCTGGATAGTCAGGACCTTTTGATGTGCTTACTGGCTATTTGTATGTCTTTTGGGGGTAAATGTATATTCAAGTATTTTTCCCTTAAAAACAACAACAACAAACAACAATAACAAGAAACGGGGCTGGAGAGATGTCTCAGTGGTTAAGACTGACCATTTTGCTGCTCTTGCAGAGGACCTGGGTTTAATTCCTAGCACCCATATGGTAACTCATAACCTCCCATAACTTCAGTTACAGAGGATCTGACACCCTCTTCTGACCTCCAAGGCATGTATGTGGTACACATGCATATATTGCAGGGAAAACACCCACATATATAAAATATAAAATTAAAAAATAACAAATTAAAATTTATAAAAGGCAATTTTTCTTTGTGTTATTGAATTGTGAAAGTTCTTCACATAATCTGGATAGGAGATGCTTATCAGAGACACAGTTTAAATTTTCTTTTTAGATTTATTATTTTGTGTATATGAGTATTTTTTGTTTGGTTGGTTTTTTTTTGTTGTTTTTGTTTTTCGAGATAGGGTTTCTCTGTGTAGTTTTGGTGCCTGTCCTGGATCTTGCTCTGTAGACCAGGCTGGCCTCGAACTCACAGGCCTGGCTCTGCCTCCCGAGTGCTGGGATTAAAGGCTTGGGCCACCACCGACTGATGTATATGAGTATTTTGTTGAATGTGTGTATGTGCACCACATATGTGCTGGTGCCTGTGGAGGTCCGAAGAGGGCATCGTGTCCTCTGGAACTGAAGTTACGGATGGTTGTGAGCTGCCTTGTAGGTGCTGCAAACTGAGCCTGGGTTCTCTGAAAGAGTAGCCAGAGCTCTTAAGTGCTGAGCCATCTCTCCTGCCCCATAGAGACACAGTTTATAACTATTTCTGTCATTGGACAGCCTTGTACTTTCTTGATGGTTTATTTGTTACTGGGTTTTTAGCTTGATAAGATCCAAGTCCTTTTCCCCTCTAACTGCTTCTGAGCTTATCACGTTGGAAAGTCCCTGCCTACCCAAGGTCATGAGAACTTATTCCTGTGACTTGTATTATCCTTGTACTCCCTGGTGACTGAATGTCAAGGTTGATGACTCTAGAATGCCTTGACCTCCAGGTGAGAGAAACTGTGACTTCAAACGCAAATTGTAAGTCCTAGTCACGTGAGGGCCCAGGTCTGTCACCTCCCATGCACTCTCCCATCCCCGGCACGGTGCTCAGTAAATCTATGATGACTGAACAAATGAATCTAGACAGGATAAACTTCATGTTGACACATGGCTCATTTAGTGACATGAAATCTTTTTTCCTACATAATTCTGGCACGTTCATCTGATGAACAACTCAGTAAAGAGAAATGAAGAGGTGAGGAGGCTCAATGGATAAAGTGGCCTGCCACCAAGCCTGACGACGTGAGTTCAGTCCCTGGAACCCACAGTTGAAGGATAGAACACTCACTGTGTAGCCCAGGCTGGCCTTGTATTTGTAACAATTCTCCTGCCTTAACCTCCTGAGCACTGGGATTTTATAGGTGTGCACCATCATGACACCTGGTCAGAACAGTGACTTTTATATACAATAGCACATACATTCCTTATTAAGTATATTTTCCTATTTCAGGCTGTTTTATATATGTTTGTATCATGTAATTTCTATAACATATTCATATGCATATGTTTATATATTCTATATTTCATACAGTATTGAGTCTGGGGTTTGTCACTGAAAAAAAATTCCCCTTTTAGCTACAAATATCCAAATTTCATAGTGATGTTAGAGAATAAGTATCAAGTTATGGAAAAGTGTGCTTCTTATTTGTTTTGTATGCTGTGTGTAATGGAAGATGACTTGCATATTTTCTTTTTTGCTTAAATAGCTGTTATTGCTAAAAAAGTTTCATAAAAAGAATGTTTATAATTTGGGAAATTTGGATTGTTTTGTTTTGTTTTGTTTTAAAGATGGAGATCTGTTATGTGGCCCAGACTGGCCTCGAAATCATGGTCTTCCTGCTTCTGTTTCCAGATTGCTGGAGTTACAGGTGTACACTGCCTGGTTATAACATTTATTATTTTAGAAAATGTTGATTTAATTTTATTTTATGTTTATGAGTGTTTGCCTGAATTATGTATATGCACCACATGAATGCAGTGCCTGCAGTGGCCAGAAGAGGGCGTCCGATCCCCTGAAGCAGGAGTTACAGAAGGCTGTGAACCTGGGTCCTTTGCAAGGGTGACAAATATCTAACCTGCTGGCCCATCTCTCCAGTCCATACTATTTATTGTTCTAAGAGCATTTCTCATAATCTAAGAGATCAACTACTTGTATTTCAAAATACCTCTCATCAATTATGGCTGGTTTTAATGCTCAGTTGTGAAATTGCCCTGGAGAAATGTGTATAAATGCAACCAGAACCATAAACCTTTAGAACTAGAGGGAGCCTTAGTGGCTTAGTTTAAGTCCTTTATTTTACAGATGTAATATAAAGCAGACCCAGGGATATTAGGCATCACCACTAAGGCTGTACAAATGCCTAAACCACCAACACTCAAAAACAAAGAACAAAGCACCCAAGTTTGTGACAGCTAAAATAAATATTTTGCAAAGAGAAGCAGGAGTCCATTTTACACTTAAGCACTGTTTGTGAATCTCACACAAAAGAGGACTCTCCTGACAAATGTTTGTTTGCCCTCCTGTGAGGACAGGCGTGATACTTCATCACAGTCGATTATAAGAAGCAGTTGAGGCTCTGTGACTTGTGATGACAACCCCATGTGACTGAAAACCCAGTCCGTAAGCATGCCTGCTGTTAATGTGAATCATGTCAGAAGAGGTGGAGCTGGAGCCTCAGGGCCGCGGGCAGCCGCTTCCTCTCCTTTGCTCTGGCTGATGGAAAGCAGTCTGCACCCTGGTTGGCTAAGGGATGCTAATGAGCTGTCAATCTTGCCTGTAAATTGTTTTGACAGCTGCTCCTGGAGAAGAACACGTAGAGGGTGTTCTGTGCATCCGGCTCTTGCTGGGCCGTGTCTGCCATGCCATTTTTCTGCGTGAGACACCCCTGGATAGGGGCTGTCCCTCTCCAGTCATAGTGAAGCTTTATTGAGTGGATATTTTTAGATCCAGTCTCCACAGCGCTGGGCTGTGAAGCTTTAGTCTTCTCGTTGTTGAGAGGCACATTTGGCATGCTGCCTCTTTGGGTTTGCTCAGCACAATCCTTACAGATCTTTGAACAGAGAACTATTTTACGTAAATGTACTCAGCCTTAAAAATAACCAAAGGACACAATTTAGATAAACAAAATGGCAACACTGTCATGTGACCAACTCATTTATGGTGGTTTTTGTTTTTTTTTGTTTTTTTTGTTTTTTTCAACAAGGGCCTTACAGTAGCCCTGGCTGGCTCAGAACTGGCTGTGTAGACCAGGCTGGCTTCCAGACTCACAGAGATCCACCTGCCTCTGCTTCCTGAATGCTGGGATGATAGATGTGCACCTCCCCAACACACACACACACACACACACACACACACACACACACACACAATTTATCCTTGCTTGTCCATTTGATGGGGTTGGGAAGCCTATAAAGCACAGTTCTGGGAGTGTGGGAGAGTAGTTCCAGAGGACCCACCCCAATAGTCTGGGGCTAGACTTGGATGGAATAAAAGAAGGAGGAGAAGGTCTGCGATGTGGTGTTCTCTTCCTCTCAGCTGGACACCATGAGGTGAACTGCTTTGCTGGACACTCCTTGTCATGATGGATTGAAACCTCTGAAACTGGCAGGGGACAGAATCAGTCTCAACTCCTCTGCATTGCATCGGTTCTTTTGTCGAGGATAAGGAAAAACATCATTTGAATCATTCCAGGGACTCAAGTCACACCACAATGAGATACCACCTCACCCCAGGTAGTAAGGCCCTGTAAGAAAACACAACTCCCAAACAGATAGAAAAATGAGTGGTGCTGAGAATATAGGGAAACTGGAATGTCTGTATAGCATCAGCGGCAACACCAGAAAGAGTGCAGCAGCCCCTCAAAAACTTAATAGAATTACCACAGGATCCAGCAATTCCTCATCTGTATATAGACCCCAAAGAATTCAGAGCGGGGCTGGAGAGATGGCTCAGTGGTTAAGAGCACTGGCTGACTTTCCAGAGTATCCAGGTTCAGTTCCTGGCACCCACATGGCAGCTCACAACCACCTATTACTCATTTCAGGCTATCCAATGCCCTCTTCTGGCCTCAAGGGGTACTGCATGCACATGGTGCACTTTCACACATGCAGTCAAAACACTCATACACATAAAAATTAAAAGCAATCTTAAAGAGAACGTATTTTACAAATTGAAAACAGAATGTGGAAGAGTTTTATATATATGTTGGTAACAGGATTATTTTTAACAGTTAAAAAGTTTGTAGCCAGAGAGAAACAGAAGAACAAGATATAGTATGTACATACAATAGAATATTACCCAGCTTTCAAAATGAAAGAGGGCTAGCAAGATGGCTCAGTGCATAAAGTCCCCCAAGACTGATGACCTGAGACTGATCCTGGGGCCCACAAGGTAGAAGGAGAAAATCAACTCTTGCAAGTTGTCCTTTGATCTCCACATATGCCATGGCATGCATGAACACACACACACACACACACACACACACACACACACACACCCCATATAAATAAATGTAAAAAATTTAAATGCAAGACATTTTGACACATGCTGCTGTGGTGATATTTTTTTTTAAAGATTTATTTATTATGTATACAGTGTTCTGTTTGCATGTATCCCTGCAGGCCAGAAGAGGGTGCCAGATCTCATTACAGATGGTTGTGAGTCACCATGTGGTTGCTGGGAATTGAACTCAGGACCTCTGGAAGAACAGCCAGTGCTCTTAACCTCTGAGCCATCTCTCCAGCCCGGTGATATTTTTATTGTGCTGAAATGTGATTTTATTTGTATGTTAATAAATAAAGTTTGCCTGGAGATCAGAGGTCATTAGTGAGCCAGGAATAGAAGTCAGGTGGTGGTAGCCCACACCCTAAATCCGATCACATGGCAGGCAGAGTCTCTGTGTGGTCAAGGACAACCAAGCGTGGTGACCTGAGTCTTTAATCCCAGTACCAACCATAGAGACCAGGAGGTCTGTATAGACAGGCAGTGACAAGGAAATCATGTGGCTGGGCTTAGAGCCAATGAGAGGGCAGAACAGGAAAGCAATAAAACACAAGACACACAGGAAGAAGGTCTCTCTCTCTCTCTCTCTCTCTCTCTCTCTCTCTCTCTTTCTCTCTCTCTCTCTTTCTTTCTTTCTGGGGAGGGAGCCATGGCGTCGAGGTTGTCAGATAAGGTAGTCATGGCTCTTGCTCTGATCTCTTTGGCTTTAACTCTGTATTTGGCTATGGTGATATTTTAATTGTACTGAAATGTGATTTTATTTGTATGTTAATAAATGAAGTTGCCTGGGGGTCAGAGCTAATAGCAAGCCATAGCAGAAACTGGGCGGTGGTGGCGCACACCTTTAATTCTGATCACATGACAGGCAGATCTCTGTGTGTTCAAGGATACAGCCAGCATGGAGACACACGCCTTTAATCTTAATACCAACCATAGAAGACCTGGAGGTCTGTACAGACAGGCAGTGAGGAGGAGGTCATGTGGTTGGATTTACAACCAATGAGAAGGCAGAATAGAAAGTCTATAAAAAAGACAAACAGACAGGAAGTAGGTCTCTTGCTGAGGAAGATAGCAGCAGCAGTGAAGGGTAAGGTTTTTAGCTCCTAGCTATCGCTCTGACCTCTTGGGCTTTCATCTTTGCATTGGCTCTGTGTTTCTTATTTAATAAGACGGTTACATCTACATTTGGCTCTGTGCTTCCTATTTGATAAGACCATTTAGAATTTTGTCTACATGCTAGAACATGGATGAAGCTTGGAGATACACAGTAGCAGATATTAAATAATCTCCAAAAGATAGATGCTTGGAGATACCTAGAACCCTCGAACTCACAAAGGCAGAAAGCAGAATTGTAGTTGCCATGGACTGGCAGAGGGAACAGGGAACTGTCCCTTCATGAGCGCTGGGCAGCAGTTTTATAAGATAAAAACACTTCTGGAGTTGGATAGTTATAAGTGTTAAACACCAAGTGTCCTGAATGTCACTGGATTGCCCACTTAAAAATGCCTTAGATAGTAATTTTTTTTTAATTTTGTTTTTTGAGACAGGGTTTCTCTGTGTAGCTTTGTGCCTTACATTAAATGTATTTGCCACATTTTTGGATTTTACTTTTCTTTCTTTCTTTCTTTTTTTTTTTTTTTTTTTTTTTGGTTGTCCAAGACAAGGTTTTTATACATAACAGCCCTGGATGTCCTGGAACTCGCTCTGTTGACCAAGCTGGCCTCAAACTTACAGAGATCCACCTGCCTCTGCCTCCCAATTGCTGGGAATAAAGGCATGTGCCACCACTGCCCAGTGGATTTTACTCTTTTTAAAACTGTAGTATCTTCATTCTTTCAGATCCTTTCACACACACGTACAATGTATTTTGATCACATTTACCCCCTGCCGCTTCCCCCAGCTCCTCCCAGGTATATCCCATGCCTCCTTCAAACTTCGTGTCCCTTAAAAGAACCCCAGACTTCAATTTATGCCACCCGTATACTTGTGTGTGAGGCCATCCACTGGAGGGTGGTTGACCTGTTAGGGGCCATACCTCTAAAGAAAACTGACTCTCCTTCTCCCAGAAGCTATCAGCTGTCAATAACTCCTTAGCTATGGTGGGAGCTCCTGCGCCTCTTGCCTCTCCATGCTGGAATGCTGATTGGCTTGATTTTGTGCAGGCAGCTGCTCTGAGTTCATGAGCACAGCAAGTCCTGTCAAGGCTGGAAGACATTGTTTCACTCCAGTCCTTTTCAATCTCTAGCTCTTAACAATATTACCCTCTTCCACAATGGTCCCCAAGCCTTGAGGGGAGAGGGTGGGATGCAGATGTCCCATTTGTGGTTATGTACTCCAATGACACCTTTCTCTGTACTTTAGTTAACTGCTGTCCACTGAACAAAGAATCTTCTCTAGCGAGGTCTGAGAGCTGTACTGATCTATTGGTATAAAGATATGAATTTAGAGGGCAGTTTGATAATATGTTCATTCAGCAAAATAGTTGGAGTAGTGTCGCCCCTGTTTCCTAATATGTCCCTAGCCATGGGTTCTTGGCCAGATTTACAGTAGCAGACATGTGTTCCCATCTATGGATCAGGCCTAAAGCCAACTAAAGAGTGATTGGTTACCCCCATAAGATTTTGACCACTATTGCACACGTGGGCAGTCATTATTGTAGCACGAAGAATTCTCAGCTAGGTAAGAATGTTGATTCCTCTCCCACTCGGAGGCTGTGTAGCACTCTCTAACACTATGAAATCTATCTAGAATCGAGGAAGCTTCTTGGTCAGTATCAACTAGATTCCTCCATGTCCTGTGACGAAAGTATGAGATGTCTTTAGCAATAGAGTTTTACCATTAAGTGCCTGTGGGCAACCAAGAGTAAGAGCAATAGCTTGTATTGTTTGGGAGGTCTCCAGGACACCCCGACTAACAATTTAAGGAGAGGTATCCCACACCTGGCCCAGGGCTTTTGATTTAGCAATCTATGGCTTCTGAGAAGAGTATCATCCTATGTGTAGGATAATTCAATTAAACTCACTTCTGTCTATCTATCTATTTATCTATCTATCTATCTATCTATCTATCTATCTATCATATATCTATCTATCATCTATCTACCTACCTATCTATCTTTAAAAAAAATCCTTGGTTTCTATATGCCTTTGTCCAAACACCCTTAGTATTAGTTATCTGTATCCCTCCTCTTCTGTACTCTTCCATCCTCTCCTCACTTAAACCCCTCTCCCCATTTCCCCCCTTTCTCCTTTATATACCATTAAAAAAAAAAACCAAAAAAGAAAATAGTCTCACTATGTTGCCCAGGCTGGCCTTGAACTCTGGGTTCAAATAATCCTCTCAGCCTCTTTAGTAGCTGAGATTACAGTCAAGCACCACCATGCCAGGTTCAGATCGCTTTTTTTTTCCTTGCTGGAGACAAAACCAACGGCTTCATGCATGCTAATCAGTACTATACCACTGAACCACACCCTTAGCTCCTGCGACTATTTTCACAAAAGCTCATTGTCCTCTTACATACAAGATTAGCTTATTCTAGAATATTCAATGTATAAGTGTTTGTACAGTGTATACGCTAACATGCTTGTGATAGTAACATTTCATGAAGGGTGACAAAAAAAAATCAACTTCCTGAGGGGTTTAATTGAGCATGTGATTTGGGGATGAGTCTACCATGACAGCGAGGCACAGCAGCAAGCAGCAGGCACAGGAAGCTGTAAGCTCGCATTCTCAAGCCCAAGCAGGAAGCAGAGAGAGTTAAACTAGACATGGCGCACAGCTTTTTAACCTCAAAGCCTTTTCTCACTGACATACTTCCTCCAGTAAGAATGCACCTTCTAAACCTCCCCAGACAGTGCTACTAATTGGGGACAAAGTTTTCAAGTGCCTAAGACCATGGAGAACATTTCTTATTCAGACTGCCACAGGAATGGATTAAAGAAAAAAAAATCTGAAAGAGCTCTTAGAATGGGAAAAATAATAGAAAACGGACAATACTCTCTTTTTCTATGAGCCTGGGTTCCATATTCCAGTCAAGAAGAAACATATCTCCAGGTGAGGCTGGAAACTCAAACGTGGAGTTATCTAGTACAGCTCTGTGAACAGTTGTGGTATTTGCAGCCAGATATTCCTTTGATATGGGAGATATTCCTGTACCAAGTAGAATGTTTAGCAGCCTGCCTGGCCAGGACCGACTAAAGGCCAGCCTGCTCTCTAGTCAATGATGACACTGCTGCTGCTGCCCTTGCAAAATGGCCCCTGAAGGTAAAATGTCTTCTCCAGCTTCACAGTTGGAGTTAGTCACAACCGGCTTACAGAGGCCAGTGTCAGCGCTTACAAACCCAGCTCTGGTATTTCAGCCCTGACAGGTACTGCCCTGCCTATGACGCCTGTATGGTTGCTTCATATTGTTGAAACCTTTTCAACAAAGGAATGCAATGCGCTCTTATCATGCATGCAAAAGAGTTCATATTTCTGTTGGTAGTTCAAGAATCTTATGAGGAAATCAAAGTTTCAATCCCTTGGGCAGGATACAGAAGGGAAGGAACGTGAATTGAAGGCATATTCTTCCCAATGTGGAGGACAGAATCTAGGGTCTGCCTCCAGCTAAACCAGTACTCTACTACTGAACTGCATCCCAGCCTTGGCTGTGGCTGATATTTCTATTTTAGAAATCATATTTAAATGACAAAACAGAGCATTATATTTATTATTCAACAGTATCTATGAGGAAAATGCCTGTCCGTCACTGAAACACAATGGAGATGATATAGGATTGTTTCTCTCTCATGGGGCTTAAGATGCCTTTGGGGTATAAGACACACACGTTCAGGAACTGTACTGCAGTAGGCAGTACAATGTAGTTGCAGATGCAGGTTGTAATGAGACCCATAGAAAGAGGTAACGACACATGTGGGCTCTGCTTCAGGGTTGGAGAACGCCTTCCAACATTCCTGTACTCTGTGACCTCAGAATGAGACCTTTCAATAGCATCTTTGAAGATGCAGTTTGTTGAGACCATCCTGGTCTAGGGTGAGTCTCAAATACAGTGACTGGTATTCTTTCAAAGAGGCCTTGTGAAGGCAGAGGCTGCTGGAGTGAAAGTGGTCTACAAGCTGGGGGAATACAGAGACAAACCCAGAATTCGAAGAGAGTTGTGCAACAAATTATCCCTCTGAGCCCTCAGAATAAACCAATCCTACCCTGCAGACTGCTGAGAATACCCGTGTGTTGTTTTAACCTTTTGGCTTTGAAACATCGTGTTTTCTACAAAAGTCACATAACTAAGGAAGCTTTCATCCAGAAGCTGGCTTCTAAAGAAAGACAAACTATGGATGCAGAGTAGAAAGGGTAGCTGGGTGACGGTGGTGTACAACTTTAATCCCAGCACTTAGGAAGGAGGCAGAGGCAGGTGGATCTCTGTGAGTTCAAGGCCAGCCTGGTCTACAGAGTCAGTTCCAGCACAGGCTCCAAAGCTACACAGAGAAACCCTGTCTCAAAAAAACAAAAACCAAAAAAATGAAAGAAAAGAAAGAAAGAGAGAGGAGAGAGAGAGAGAGAGAGAGAGAGAGAGAGAGAGAGAGAGAGAGAGAAAGAGAGAAAGAGAAAGAAAGAAAGAAAGAAAGAAAGAAAGAAAGAAAGAAAGGAAGGAAGGAAGAAAGAAGGAAGGAAGGAAAGAAAGAAAGAAAAGAGAGAGAGAAAGAAAGAAAGAAAGAAAGAAAGAGAGAAAGAAAGAGAGAGAGAGAGAAAGAAAGAAAGAAAGAAAGAAAGAAAGAAAGAAAGAAAGAAAGAAGGAAAGAAGGAAAGAAAGAAAGGTGATGGGAGACTCTTAGCCAAATAGCAAGAAAGCAACTCTGCATTTCCAGAGCACGGGGCTCTAGAGACAGCATCTTTGCAGAAGTGGTGCCCCTGTATAGAGATGGTTTATGCTGAGGATGTGTGAGAAGTGACCAGTAGTCTATAGAGGATGGCTCATCCTGTCTGCAGTTACCCCCCAAAAGGCAGAGAGTACGGCTTCTAACCCAAGGAAGAAAACTCACCTCCCAGTGTGGCCTGTGGATTTCTGCACCTGATTTATCTTCTGTTCCCTCCTACACTGCTGCCGCTTCCTGCTGAAAAACATTTCACTTTGTCTTTGTTGTTGGTGGATATGTTTTATTCATGCCATCGTGGTGGTTTGTTAGTGAATTAATTCTGCCTTTGACAACGGCGGAGATGGAACCTTCCCTTTGTGTTCTTGGGAACAAACCACGTAGGCTTTTGAGCTCAGCACACTGGAGCTTCTGAGAAAGGAGCGAATACGGCTTCTTAGGGGCAGCTGTGTGGGAAAGGCTGGACCTCTTAGCTCATTCATTAGCATGTTTGGCTCAAAGAATGCACAGGAAAAGTGAAGAATCTGTTATCTGTGTCTCATTTGGGATGGAATAAAGTTGTCTTTGCTAGAATTGTTATTTTATCATTTTGAAGTTGCTCTTTTTTTCTCTTTTTAAAATGCTATTTTTAAAATGTATTTATTTTATTATTTTATGTGTTTGGGTATTTTTCCTGCATGTATGTCTGTGCACCACATGAATGCCTGGTGCCTGAAAAGGCCAGAAGAGGGCATCAGATCCCCCGGGACTGAGTTATTGTGAGGGGCCACGTGGGTGCTGGGAATTGAATCTTGCTCTCTGAAAGAAAAGCCAGTGCTCTAAACTGCTGAGCCATCTCTCTAGCCCTCTTTCCTTTCTTTTCTAAAAAGTACTGTTTACTTTTTGGGGGAGGCAGGCTGCCTGTGGGGTTGGGTGTGGTGGCACATGCTTATAATTCCAGGAGGCAGAGGTCATCTCCAGACACTTAGTAAGGTTGAGGCCAGCCTGGGAAATAGAGACTATCTAAAACAAAACAAAACAACAAAACAAACACCTCTGGCAGGCAGGAGCCACGGCTGGCTCAGTGGATAAAGTACTCGCCGTGGAAGAGGGAGGATGAGAGTTTGGATACCCAGCACGCACGTAAGTGGTGGGTGAATGTGGCAGCTCACCAAAAATCCAGTGCTCTGGAGGCTGAGACAGGGGATCCCAAGGCTACCTGCTAACTGACTATATACTAGCTGAATCCATGAGCTTCCAGTTCAGTGAGAGACTCTGCTTTAGTAAATAAAGTGAGAGCAATCAAGAAAAACTCCTGGTGTCAGCCTCGGGCCTCCACATGCACATATGTGCACTCACACGTGCAAACACACATACACACATATACATGTAAAAGGACACCCACCCACCCCCAATAACAGTGTGGGGAGCAGCCCTCAAGGGCACGGCCAGAGCAAGGTTTGCAGTTCTAAGCTCTGACTGCACTGTAAGCTGCTTTTCTTTCTAAGTCCAGTCCTCTAGCCTTGATTCCACATTCTTGCAGAGCTGGGGCAGTGTTTTGGTCCCCAGCACCCTGGAGCACCGTGATGACCGGAAGCAGCGTGAGCAGTAGACACATCTTAGACTTTGGCACCACGCAGACCCTTGCCTCTGTCTCTGGCTTGCCACCAGATGTCTGTCAACATTGAATCTCAGCTTCGGCCTCTTCTGTCAACTGCAGCGGTCACTGCTGTGGCCAGGCTGAAGACGAGAAGGGGGAGGTACTCAGTAGAGGTGACTTCCAGCCCCTGCTTTCAGGTCAACTTCACAGCAGGGAGCAGCAGCTGCATTGTGAGGCTGCAGCAGTTTCTTATGAGACAGTGTAGCTCCAAGGGTTTGTCAGATGACAAGATGTGTATTTTGTCCCCAGGATGTCTAATGTCTAGTTTTGAACTTTATTTTTTTCTTCCTGAGACAGGGTGTCTCTGTGTAGCCCTGGCTGTTCTGGAACTCACTCTGTAGACCAGGCTGGCCTCGAACTCAGAGATCCACCTGCTTCTGCCTCCCGAGTGCTGGGAATAAGGGTGTGCACCACCACCACCTGGCTAATTACATTCATGTTTATTTAAGAACAATCAAGAAAATAAGCTTCACATCTTTTGGATGCTTGTGTGATTAAGATGTCATTCCTTGCTTGGGTAAATGATGTGCAGAAGGATGGGGGATCAGAAGGGCAAAGTGACCAAACCAGGGAGATACTACTTCTTGTTGGAAAATAATTGGTCTTCATACAAAAAGAGATTTTGTTTTGTTTCCCTTTTGTTGTTTTTAAGGTGAACAGTGCATTATCTGAACAAACAAGGTTATAAGGCAGTTTCCTCAGATCTTGAGGCTGCACCTTTGATCTTTTCAAAGCTGTTTTCTCCTGACAGTTCAGGGAGAATATTTAGGATGGTCACAGTCTTTGTATGCAGATACTGTTTTATACTCTGCTATACTAGGAATTAAACCTAAGACCTTGCACTTGCTAGGCAGGGCCACATGATTGCCTAGTCTGTCCTTGTACTTTCTCAGGAGCCTAAGAAGTACTTGAACTCATGATCTTCCTGCTTCAGCCACCCAAATAGATATGATTGCAGGCTTATGTCACCAGGTCTAGCTCTCTGTATGCACACACATACCTGCTCTTCCCTTTACCTACTCTTAAGTTATGATTCTCTTGAATGTAAGGACAGCTGATAACTGTGGTTGGATTGGCCAGCATGACAACATTTACACTAGAATTTATGCTTGAGAGCCCATGTATTTATCATAGTTGCCCACAGTGACTACTGGTCTTGTCTCAAGTGTGTGTGTCTATGCACATGTACGTGCACCAAGGACAAGGTGGTTGTTTCCTGTGGAGCTGAATTGTCCAAGTTAAAAACTTGGTCTCACTTCTCAGATTTATTTATTCATGTATTTTATGTATATGGGCACTTTGTCTTCATGTACATCTGCACGTGAGAAGACAGCATCAGACAGTTGTGAGCTGCCATGTAGGTGCTGGAAATTGAACTCAGTACATTTGGAAGAGTAGTGAGTGTTCTTAACCACTGAGCCATCTCTTCAACCCCCTTGGTCTCATTTCATAACTGGGCAATTTCTTTATCCATGTTGGCCTTAGTTCCCACAGCTGTGCATGAACTCACCACACATGGCTGTGACGAGCATGAGAAAATCCAGGCACAATAACAGAACCTAGCAGAGAACAGTGTTGTCGTCATTCAGGGATTCTTAAGTCCACTCCCATTGTCACTTACATTGTAGTTCAAATTGATTTGATCTCAGCTATAAATGTTTTAATCTTTTTTGGGGGCAATTCTGTAGATATTGCTGTGGTTCTAATTACAACCACATGCTTTTTTAAAAACATACATTGTCTGGGCTAATACATATCTGCTTTAATCCATTCATGTTGAGAGTCAGGGAGATGTCATTTTACCCCTATAAAAATGATCTATTTTGTGTTTAGATATTGCTCTGGGTTTTGAGATGTTGCACTGAGTGAAGAGTGTGCCGTGAACAGCATTGCCATGTTAATGCATAATGTGCAGAACTGCCCAGAGCTGGGCCAGGTGACTGGTGCAGCATGGAGTTTCATTCATGTTGCAGATTTTGATAATAAGTGCATTTTATACTTCTGTGTTCTAATAAACAGACCATGAGTTGTGGTGAAAGTGTCTCAATTCCTTCCCTCATTCATTAGCAACACATTTCACCATTTCTTTTTTTTTTTTTTTTAAGATTTATTTATTATGTATACAGTATTCTTCCTGCATGTGTCCCTGCAGGCCTGAAGAGGGCAGCAGATCTCATTACAGGTGGTTGTGAGCCACCATGTAGTTGCTGGGAATTGAACTCGGGACCTCTGGGACAGTAGTTGGTGCTCTTAACCACTGAGCCATCTCTCCAGCCCCCTACATTTCACCATTTCAAAGAGGAAAACAATGTACTGAGTATATCACACAAGAAATCATCACCGATGAAATTATGTTGTATTCTTGATAGCCTTTGTCATTTTGGATTAAACAGATAAAATATAAAGCATATTATTCAGTGTGAAAAGTATCACAGGTTAAAGAATTGAAACACGTTCAAACAAAATATGCAGATCAAAAGTGCATGATGGCTGGTTAGGGGTGGGATTTAGAAATACCTAAGATACACTCAGTGTGGTAGGTTAAATAATCATTCCTTAATATTAGACTACACCTAAATCCCTGGAATTTTCAAGCATTACCTTGTGCAGAACTTCTGTGCATATGACTAAGTAATGAAGAGATTACTTGTGGTTTATCTGGGGATCCTCAGTGCAAGTGTATGTGTTTCTTCTAAGAAAGAACAGAGGGAAATTTGACTACCTACAAAGGAGAAAGTGGTGTGAGGCTAGAGCAGAGAGTGTGAAGATGCTGGCCTTGAAGAGTTGGTGGCATGGTCACAAGCCAGGGAATGTTGGCAGTCACCAGACGCTGGAAGAAGGAAACAGTCTCCTCTAGAGGCCTCAGAGGAAGTATGGTCCTGCTGACATTTTAGCTTTGGCCTACTGATACTGATTTTGGATTCCAGCCTCTACATTTATAAGAGATTAAATTTCTGTTGTTTTAAGACCTCAGATCTTGAAACAGTAGCCTCAGGGGAAAAAATACATTGTCATTTTAGACTAAAGACAGGAAGGACAACCACTAACTTCTTTGTCAGCCTTCTTTTGGAATGATACTCCCTGGTTTTACCATGTCACTTTTGACTTATAGTCCCCTATTTTCCTTTTGCATTTTATCAGATGTCAGTGGCATATAAGTTTTCTCTCTCTCTTTTTTTTTTTATGTGTATGGGTGTGTTTTGCCTACATGTATGTCTGTGCGCCACATGTCTGCCTTGTTCCTGAAGAGACTACAAAAAAGTATTGGATCCCCTGGGACTGGAGTTACAGACAGCTGTGAGCTGCCATGTGGGTGCTGAGAATCAAACCTGGGTCTTTTTTGTTTTTTTAAGATTTATTTTTTATGTATGCCTGCACACCAGAAGAGGGCAGCAGATCTCATTGCAGATGGTTGTGAACCAACTTGTGGTGGCTGGGAATTGAACTCAGAACCTCCGGAAAAGCATCCAGTGCTCTTAACCTCTGCTTAACCTCTGAGCCATCTCTCCAGTCTAGGTTTTCTTTTAAAATGATGACTTGTGTGGCAGTTTGGTGGTAGATGAGATGGTGGTCTCCCTTTTGCTCCCACAGACATCTCAGATGATTTTGATGCATGTATTAAGTTGTAAGGCATTAATCAAGTAAGGAGTGCAAAAGTCCAATGGTGGCCTGTATCATAATTATATATATTCTAGTAGCACACTGACCTGTATCTTTGAGATCTATGAACTTTTCCTTGAATAGTGAGAGAAATAAGCAAACACTTGATGTTTTATTTCCTTTTTCCACGGGCTCTATGGTGATCCAGTAATTTTTAAGACTTTGACATTGGACATTCTCTTCACCTGTCAACAACACTGATGAAGCGATCCGCGATATCACCCATCCTTTACAGTAAGAGCATCTCAAGATCTGTGTTGACTGACATAGTTTCTAAACTCCAAGTACATTTCATGAACTTGTCTGTGTTGTGGGATATTTACACACTGTGTGAAGATATATTTGCTGTGTCTGGTGTAAAAAAAAGCTGAATGGCCAAATAGGTAGGCAGGAAGAGGTCAGGCAGGACTTCCAGAGACAGAGAGGACTCTGAGAAAAAGAAAGGCAGCGTTGCCAACCAGACATTGGGAGGAAACAGGAGGTGCAAGATGAAAGAGCGGTAGCACCACGTGGCAAGATGTAGATTAATATAAATGAGTTAATTTAAGTTATAAGAGTTAGTTGAACTAAGCCTAAGCCAAAGGCCGAGCTTTCATAATTAGTAAGAAGTCTCTGTGTCATTATTTGGGAGCTGGCAGTACAGCGAACGACCTGCTACATGTCTGGTCTTTCCAAAGTTTTGGAGACACATTTGAACATAATATATTATCTATTCTTCAGACTAGATCCTTTCACAGAGGACTAACATGGTCCACTACATTTAGATCCCTCCTGTCTTCTCAGAACACAGCTTTACTTCGAAGTATTCATGGCTTTAGGCACCGTCTAGATGTAACTGTAACTTTCATCTCTGGCTGCATCTCCACAACTTCAGATTGATAGGTAGCTGTGTTCCCGTCAGACACGTTTTCTGGGGATGTCCAGAAGTGGTCTCTAGTTCGACCCACTCCATCTCCATCACACACTACTACAGTCCAGACATCTATTTGCTGACTTGTCTGTAAACATTGACTTAGTTCCCAAGGGCAAGGTGAAGGCCATGTTAGGTGCCAAAGCTCCCTGGCACCGACCTAGGCCCGTGGCTGGCAAGTACTCCCTGGTAAGGGATGAACACAGCCACCCATTTGCACCTGCTTTGCTGGAGTTTCATTTTAGTGCACGTGGTTGCCCTGGTCCTTTGCACATAACCTAAGTGGTCTATTTATTTGCCCGACGGAGGTATAATGGCCTTCACAGTGGACTCTTTCTTCTGATCTTGTTTTGCTTGAGACACAGTCTCATGGTGTGGTCCTGGCTGTCGTGGAATTCACTATGCACATCAGCCTGGCCTCAAAACCCCAGAAGTCTGCCTGCTTCTGCCTCGTGAGTTTTGGGATTAAAGCGTGCGCCACCATGCCCAGCAGCCCCGACCGACCATTTGAAGGGTGGTGGGTTCTCTGAGGAGCTACGAATCCCTCAGCCCTAACTCTTCAGTGGTCAGGCCGGCCCAGCAATGGCGACGCGGGCTTCTCCCCGAGGTGAATCAGTGATTGACAGCGAGGCCAACACAGTCTGTCAGGGTCACGCCGCGTAGTCGTGTCGGGGGGCCCAAGGGGTCGCGGGCCACGAGCGGTGCAACGGGTCGGTGTCGGGCGCCCTGCCGACGTCACTTCCGGCCGGAGCCAAGATGGCAGCGGCGCGGCCGCGGACGCCGGAGCGACGGCGGCGGCGGCGTCTCTGGGCTCGCTGAGGGGCTGGCACGTCGCTCTCTGGTGAGGAGCGGCGCAGCCTGGGCGGGCGGGCCTCGGGGCGGAGGGACACCGCTCGGTGTCGGTGAGGAGCGTGGCCCCCGCGGCGGGGGCGGCCGGGCCGGGCGCTGAGGGGACTGCGGGGCGGGTTGACGCGCCCCCTCCGAGCCTTCCTCCGAACCGCTGGGGACCGGTGGCGAAAGCTGACCGAGGCTGGCGGGCGGCGGCGCGAGGCTCCCGCCCTGCGGCTCTCAAGTCCCTGCGGCCAAGTTGAGGGTCCGCTTTGTGGCGGGCGCGGCGGGCTCGGGGTGCGTGGCTGCGGGGTTGGCCGGGTCCGCACGTGGGCCCCGGGCGGTCCCCATCAGCGGGGCTGCGCTCCTCTCTGCTCTTTTGTGTCCCGGCTGAGTGTCTGAGCGCATCTGCCTCCCCGACTTGGTTCTGGATCGGGAGTCTTTTGTGTTTCCCCGGATAGTTTCTGTGTGCTGTAAACCTGGCCCTGGTCTCCCTGAATGTTCGTTCCCATCGACCCACTGGTGCGTATGTGCGTGTGTCACAGGTGTGCACTAACATACATATGACTGGTTTGGGTTAGTCAAAAGATCGGTCTACCCTGTCTCTGAGGATGACAAGAGACCCGAAATTCACCTAACAGGTCAGTGATCTTCCACGACCCACGCGTGAAGCACCAGCCCACGGCCTGGTACCTTTGGATCGGGCCTCGAGCAGTGGGAACAATCCCGCAGATAACCGGGAAGCCCCGTTGTCCCTTACTACGCAGTTGGAATTTGCACCTGGAGAAATGGGGTTCTTCCCACCCCACCATGTTTCATGTATTGAGGATTTGGGTCTATTTGACCTGTGGACTTCCTTTTGCTGAATCGCAGGGCCTTGCCCTTAGGACCCTTTAATCAAACGCTGGAATGTTTGTCTCTGAAACAAAATGTCCCCAGGACATGACTGAAATGTATCTCAAAGTTTTTGTTTACTTCGGGATTATTATTAAAGTAACATTTTACCGCAAAGGGAACCTGCCAGTGGTTCTTTTTACCTACAGAAGTACAGACTGCAGTTTCATCAGTCCTGCCCATGATGGTATTAAAGAAGAGGTTTAGGAAGTTTGCATCCAGACATTAAGGAGGAACTGAGTCATTATTATGTTGTTTTCTTTTCTGTAACGTTCTGTTTTTGAGATCGAATGTAGCTGCCACTTTCCAGGCTTTCTTACAAACACTTGGTAAAAAAATCTTTTCCATGTGAAATTTCAACTTAGCTTTGAAGACCTTTATAGATCATTTTATAAGCCCCTTTTATTTCAAGCCATGGGAATAGAGCTGTAAATCCATTGTTGGAAGCAACACCCAGTTGCATTTGGTGTTATTTCAGGGCCTTTTTTTTTTTTTTTTTTTTTTTTTTTTTGCATTAAAGCCGTTGATGCATTTAGGAAAGTTCTTAGACCCAGGGATATAACGATAATGCTCAATGAATGTTTGCTGTTTGTTGATGGAAGAGTTGGCTTCATTTAGGTTTGATTTTTATTTTCTACACAGTGCTCAAGATAATAAGGTGCAACTTTGTAATAATGTATTAGCTCTGTAAGCACAAAACAGCAAAATAGTCTCACTGTAAGACAGTGGGAAAACAGAAAAGCACAAAGAAGGAATAGAAACCAGCCATAACCTTCCGCCTCCACAGATAGCCATTGTTAACATTGTAGCAGATTGTCACCAGTCCCGCATGGTGTGCCTGCTTGTATTTCTTTATGCACACATATTTATTCATAGAAGCATTCACTTCTGTATTATATTTTATACAGAATTGATATGTTGTGTGTATTGATGTAGCTTGTCTTCCATTATGCTGTTGTAAGTGCATATCTATGGCGTTAACTGTTCTTCAATTTGATGTTTAATGGCTGTCTGATATGTGGATGGGCTGTCATTTATCAACCAATTCCACATTGATCTGTAAGGCTTCTAAAACCTGACATTTTCTTTTCATTAAAATTTGTCTTTTCTCTATGATGAACTCTAAAATTCTGTAGTTACCTAAGATGTAAAAACTGGAAAATCTGCTTTTTAGCACCTGTCTACACATTTTTTGTTTTCAGTTACCTTTCTAAGAAGTAACAGTCCATTTCAACTGTTTTCTCTGTGGCATCTGTGTAGCTCACATGCATATGCACACGGTTTCTTTTGATGATTATTTTACATTTGCTATTTATTTATTCATGGGACTATTTCTTCAGAATGCTGATATCTTTTCAAGTTTAGATCTGACTTAGAAACCTTTCAGGGTTTGTTAAATCATAGTTTCCGGGTGGAAAGCACCTTGGATTATTTTCTATTTTCATGTCTTCTGCTTAGCTCCCTGTTAGTTTTAATACACATGCAAGGGGGAAAAAACCCAATAGCAAATCTGCCACCTTCACCAGATAATTCCCTAGTGGAAAGTGAAAGCGTATGTGGACGTTGAAGAGGGTATGTCAAACTTGCATGCAGAGAGCATCTACAGGGAATTCTGGATGCAGGGGGGGAAAGTACCTGCTGAGCATGACTTCTGCTCCTGCACACTTGTGTTTAGTGCTTCGTAATTGGTGTGCTGTCCACCAGCAATTACAGTGCCTGGTGTTATATCTGGTGCTTGCCTTTTGAAGTTAGAAATTTTTACTTAGAGCTATAAAAGATGGTTTTCACAGAGCAGGCCAGGGAAAGCTGCAGAGTCTGTTAGTAG
The DNA here is from genome assembly GCA_902168425.1 of Peromyscus attwateri. Taxonomy (NCBI): domain Eukaryota; kingdom Metazoa; phylum Chordata; class Mammalia; order Rodentia; family Cricetidae; genus Peromyscus; species Peromyscus attwateri. The sequence continues at coordinate 53,631 of CABHPP010134612.1, forward strand.
GACTAGCGTATTAGTTCCAGCAAAACATTGTTTTTCAGCTACTGTACTGTTGACATTTGCACTGAATTAGTCTTTGTTGGGGGCATCTCTCTTGTCCATGGTGGAATGCTTAGCAGCTTCCCCACCCCACAAAGTGGCAGTGGTCCCTTGCTCAGTTGTTACAAGCCATGAAGTCACCAGACATTACCAGGTGTCTATTGGGGGAACAAAATTGCATGATTCTCAACTACCTCATTAAACCAAAGTTTCTTTGCTGGGTGACTGAATCACAGAAGCAGTTATGGCTTCTCAAAGAACTCTAAGAATAGATGTTATGGTTTATACCTTGAAGAAGGGAATGGGCTTCCTATCCAAATTCCTTTCAGCATTTGCTTTTGTGAGTACAGAGTAACTCACTTTCTGCAGTTGAACATTGGCATCGTTTTGTGGCAAGAGATGTGGTGGTGTGAGATAGCCTGGAGATTATGAAGTTTTCATGACATGGGATCAGCATTCCCAGTATGCAGATTAAATTATTATGAAATTTAAATAAATTTGCATAGAGTTGATGGATGTTGAATAATTTAAGCATTTGGTTTGTCATGCTGAATAGCACAGAAATAACTCTTCTAGAAAAATGAGACTTGAAGCAACTCCTTGAAGACTGAAGATTGATGATGAAAGCCAAACTACTTTTTTCTAAAAATCTCCTTTTTTTTTTTTCCCCCTTAAAAAAAAAAAACAAACAAAAAAACCCAACCAGTTTGGAGTTATGCTCAGAAACTTGTCCTAAGGAAAGATCTTACTTTTGCAATGCTTACCTGACTTCAGTGCATTACATTTTAATGGTAGGTAATTGATCTTGGGAAAAGTGTCATTAATGCACCTTCCGCTGGGAGAGAAATATGTCTCCCAAGTCTTATTCTTAATCATTC
>CABHPP010134613.1:11712-27999 GCA_902168425.1 Peromyscus attwateri
AAAATTTAGCAATAAGATTATTGGAATACCAGCAGCCAGAAATGCTGTTAATATTTTGTCCTACATGCTTTTCAACTTTCATCTGTGAAACCTTGTGTAATTAAAGAAAAAAAAAAAGGAAGGTGGAGAAATCACAGCATAGGGGGATGGAGAGGGAGGGAGGGACGGACAGAGGGGCAGAGGGAGGGGAAATGGATGGAAACAGAGGGGCTGGCAGCAGCATAGACACTTAGCCTCCCTGACATGACGTCATGCTTACAGTACCGCTCTGCCATCTCACGACAGTGAAGCTTCTAGAACATGATGGTTACACACTGCAATTCTTAGCATCCTGTGACCTATTGTTTTCCTGATGTTGTTCATAATTAATTTTTTAGTCATCTGTGTAGAGATAGGCCTCACAGCTCAGGTGATGTCTGCATTCTAAGGCCTCTGCTGTTTTGGTTTTTTTGATTTTGTTATTTTTTTTTCCTCACAGGAACGGTCCATGTTTCTGCTGGTAAGACTCTGGGCGCTTTGGAGTCCCCACTGCCCCCCAGCCAACCCCTGCCTGCCGGCGCGACCTCATCCATCCACATGAGCCTGCTTGACATGAGGCGGAACGTGGCTGAACTCAGGCTCCAGCTCCAGCAAATGAGGCAGCTCCAGGTACTTCTCACAGATGTGTCCCCTATCTGAGTGGCTCTTGATCTGGTTTCTCTCTCCCCCATAGCCCCAGCCCTGCACGACTTCCCTGGGCCCCTGGAGCTAATTGAAGGTCCTACACATGTAACCATAATGGCACAGCTTCCTTGTTTCCCTGTAAGCCCGGTCTAGAACCTTCCCCTGTAACTACAGCCAGTGTATGACAACTGTCTTTGGCAGTAAGTGCTTTACATGAGAGAAGGAACCTTCCAGCACCTGCTTTTGTGGAAGAGAGCTGCCCCATGGAGCATGCTACCAGCCAAGGCTGCCAGCTCTCAGCGTGGTGGAAGCCCCTCCCTCCTCCTCAGGAAACAGTTCCCCCTCCTCCTCAAGAACTATGAGTTTAGCGTAGTAGAAGATGAATTAATAAGGATGAAAAAAAAAAAAAAAAAGCTACTGTGGATGATGTGTTGAGAACAGAACATGTGCATTTTATCTGGGTGGTGTGTTCCGGGTTTCCTTTGTCCTTTTCCTCACCGAGGAGTAGATGAGCTACAGGGGATCAAAGGGAAGGCAAAAAATAACCCTTCGCACCCTAGACCTTGGTCAGCAAACACTGTCAATCTGACAAAGTGGGATATTTCATCTCCTGGCTTGAGTCCTAAGGAGTTGGGAGGCACAACACGACATGGGGTCACCTGTTTGCCTCCGGCGCAGCCTCGCCCTCCCTGCCTTTGACAAGGACTTGGACATGGAGGGCATAGTTCTAGCTTGGGCTTTATGGAGACATCTCTTTGGCCTCCTTTAAGAAGCTCATAATCCAAATACTATTAAAAGTTGAACACACCCAGGAGCTGGGGCAGCCACATGGGCGGGGCTCCTCTGTAGCTAGTGGAAGCAACGCCCAAGTGGTGAGGTAGAGGCAGGAAAGGACTTGGAACTACAGAAACTTCTGCACCCCAGTGGCATAAACCCAACATGTTTCCCCACCTAATTAAAGCTAAGAATGTGCTTTCCCGCCACCAGTGTCTAGCAGTGGGAAACGGGGAGGGACAGCCAGAGCCAGGCGTGGAGTCATACTCAGGTCTCTAATCCTAGCACTGGGAGGCAGGAAGATCATGAGTTTGAGGCCAGCCTACTGCATGATAAGATCCTGTCCCCAAACCACCTCTCCTACTTTCAATTAAAATTCAAATGTAGAATAAGGGCAGCTGCTTTGGAAGACCTCCTCTGAGACCCTGGAGTACATGGTGAGGGTTGATGAAATAGCCCATGCTGCTTAGTGCTCAGACACCACCATCCACCACTCTTTCTCTCTGTCCTAGACCTAACCTGGGACACTTGGTGCATCTTTATTTACATCACCTCTGAGTCATGGCATCTGTGGAAGTCCATCTCAGATGGACTTCCCTTTGCCTAGCAAAAAAATTTTTTTTTCATTTTATATGTATGGGGTGGACATATATGTGTGTGTGGTGTATGCATGTAAATGTGCAGGTGTGTGCCCATGCACCTGTGTGTGCAGTGTTCAGAAGAGGACCTTGGGGTTCCTCCTCCATTGCTCTTCACTGTATTGCTTTGCGGCATGGTCTCTTACTGAAGCAAAGCTTGCTGTTTCAGCTAGGCTGGCTGGCCTTTGAGCGCCTGGGATCTACCTGTCCTGTCCTCCAATGCTGAGATCACGGGACTGTGCAGCCATGCCCTGTTTTTTATATGAATGCTAAAGATTCAAACTCAGGTCCTCATACTTGTACACCAAGTACTCTTGTGCATTGAGCCATCTCTCTGCAAGGAAGGGAAAGTTAGGTAGGAAGAGGGGCAGGGAGAGAATGAGAATAAAAATGAATTGGTTTTGCAATGAAGTGCAGTGTCTCTGTCAGTGGTTGGAATGACAGAGTAGAATGTTTTCAGTCCTCAGTGTCCTAACAATGAAGGGATAGAGGAAGCAAGGAGGGACAAAGGAATCAGCCCCTTTAAAAAGCAGCTGCACTCAATTCCAGCCATCCCTATCCCTGGGAACTTAGACTCCATGTTTCTGGATGTTTTCAGTACTCCAGAAAATCTGGAAATAAAGTTCGATACAAAACACTTCCATTTTCAAGTGTTAGAGAATAATTAAAACTCAATTGTTTGGTGCTCCCCAGGCCAAAGGACAGGCATGTGGGTCAGACACCACCTGTCACCTCCCAATTTCTTTCCCAGTTTGTCTGGAGTCTGCCCCTGTAGGCAGAGTTTTTCTATCTCAGCAGTTAGTCCCAAATAACCACAAGAGACTTAATATTAATTATAAATGATCAGCTGATAGCTTAGGCTTTTCTTCAGCCAGCTCTTACAACTTAACCCATTTCTATCCATCTATGTGCTGCCCCAAGGCTTGTTTACCTCATTTTGAACTTCCCACATGGCTTCTTCTGTGTCTGGCTCTCAACTCCCCAGATTCTGCCCTTCTTCCCAGAATTCTCTCTGCCCCAAAAATCCTGCCTAGCTATCAGCCAATCAGCTTTTTATTAACAATGACAGCAACACATATTTTCAATGTACAGAAGGATTATTCCACAGCATGCCCCCTATTCACACTGCAGCTGACTTTTAACTCCACCTGCTGGCTGTTTGGAAATTGTGTTCCTGATTGGACACCCCCTATCCAGTCCCACGTTGCGGTGCCCCCCCCCCCCCACCCTTGCAAACTGAATCTATCATGTCTATAGTAGGCTCCAACTGCTCTCCAAAGTGAGCAGCTGTTGGTTTGGGGACATGAGTGGCATTGCTTTATCATGAGCACAGTTACCTTAGCTATTTCATAAGCATATGAGACACATTTATTACTGTGGGTATGTTACCTCCTTGGCTGATACATGGCCTTCTTTGGTTCTAGGATGGTTGGAAGAGCTCTCCTACCACCTACCACCCCTGTCAACCCTCAAACCTACGTCAGCACAGTGTAAAACTGTCCATTTCTTAACAAGAAAGTTCTTGACCAAGGTTTAGCAATACTAGCCGAGCCCTATGGGTTTCTTTAGCCCTGTTGAACCACTCGACTTCATTGCTTCTCTCTGGGAGTAAATGAAAATGAGCAATGAGCTCTTGGGCTTAGAAGAGTTAGCAGTTTCCAGGGCAGACACAGGGGGGAAGATACGTGCTTTGTTTCTTAACCTGGCTGCCATCCTCGCCTCATCTCCACCCCAATCTTTGTATTCTCAGGGTTCCAGGCTCCCCTCCTCCACGGACTTCTGTCTTTTCAGCCAAGGGAGTCTATTTAATACAAGAACAATTGAGAATAATTAAGCTGTGGCAGCCCTGATCCTCCTTCAGCACCTGTATTATCCTGCACCCAATATAAAATGCAGCTCCAGAGTGGTTATGAATCCAGTAATAGAGCTATCATTAGAGACACGCAGAACTCGCTAGAAGAGTCTCAAAAGAACAAAAATTGAATTAGAAATTCCAGTGTTCTTTGAGCTGTGTTATAAAATAGTGAAACTGAATGAACCCTTTTGTGTTTGGCAGCCTGCTCCAGTAATTAGATAATTAAATCATTGATAAGCCCTAGGCTGTAGCAGATCATCATATGTGAACATTTCATTTCCAGAAGTGATAGATTCTTCTCAGGAATAAAAATATGAAGCAGACACAGGAGTGGTTAGATGGGGGAAATGATGTCAATAAGGCCATTGAGACAACCAAGTCCCTCTCCATGTGGTTCTCTCTCTTCCAATTTTATACAAGTTATCAGTAGACAAGACATGCTCCACCCACTGGAGTCACCTCGAGGGTCCTTCACAAAGGACATATACTGAGTCACCCAGCCAGTCTGACTTCCTTGGTATGGACTGACAGGTAGGCTAGTGGTTCTAGAATATTCCAGGGTAAGAATTACTGCTCTCATGTTATTCTGAATGCTCAATCTAGTGAGAAGCCTCGTAGGCATGCCAGAATCAGTCAGCTCTCACAAATGCTAAAATGGATGCGAATGAGTACGCCACCGCTCTGTAAGCCCAGAAGGAGATGGTAACGTAAACCACTCCAAACTGTGCTCATCAACTGTGGCTCCTCTGCTTCATCACATTTGCTACAAGCCACAAGCTGATGGAATATTTCCACTGCTGTGTTCTCACTCCCAAGTAACCTCTGGGTTCACAAAGACGGTAACAAAGAACTCTGTAACTCAACAAATGTTCTCTTCAGCAGATGATGATCTCTGTCCATTACTTTTCCTGATGTGATTTATAAACAATAAACCATTTTTTTTCTAATGGTGAATAATTCCTTTCCTACAGAATGTCCCAGTGCTTAGATTTTTTTTCTTTCCAAAAGAATTCCAGACCCACAGAGGTGACTACATTTCTGTCTCTCTCGCTGAGTTGAGGAGAAAAATGTATTTCTGGAAGAAAACAAGTTCTGTGGAGACCACAGTCAGGACTTCACCAAATCAAGAGAATGGGTACATTCTACTGTTCCAATTCACAATTTTTTTTAGCCCTCTATCTCTTTATCCAGCTTCCTGAAAAGTTAAAAACAAAAAACCAGGTTATTGTGAACTTAGTGTTAGAATGTTAAGGTTTCTGGGAATCTTGTTTTTCCTCTGGTGAGGGAGGATCAACATTAAAGAAGAGGCTACAGTTCCCAGAGCCCTAGGATCCAGCCTGACATAATTCAACAGTTATCTTAATGTATCTTTTATGCCAGAGTCTTTTATTTTCTGATGACCAAAATTATAGTCAGGAGAATGTGTGTCCCGGAGGAAAGCACACCACAACTTGGCCCTTGTAGGACAGACTGTTTTTTCCACCAAGGCAGAAATGAAAAATGAAACTGATACAGGAGTTGACAGTTAAGTTGCTGAACAGTTTACCAAACTCCAGTCAGATCTACAGACAAGAGACTATCTGAGATGCTAAGACAACACCCAGATAACATGTGTCCATGAGCAGGCAGTGTTTATTTTGTTCCCTGAAGCCTTGGGGGATGTTATGTAGGTGGTTAGGAGTCATTCTGGGGTCTGGTTTTCAAGCCCAAACTCCCTGGTTTGTGGTATAACCACTGCTCAGTGTTCCGGGCAGACTGCAGCAGCTGGTCCATTTTGCCAGCTGGCCATGTTGTCAAGGATCGTTTCACCTACCACGTCAGGGATGAGCTTAGAAGGTGCAGGGCTATTTTGAGGCAGTTAGATTTAAACAGTTTCCTACATTATTCATGAAGTTGACATGGATAACTCACTTGGCCCAATTAAAGATTTAATGGCCAAGAACATTCTAAGTATGCTTATAAAACCATCACAGGCATTTTCAATAAATTGTGTTTCTAGCTCAGAGGGAGTAGTTGCAGCTCCACTCACCATCCCATTGTTGACAGCTAGAGAACTGGAAACTATTGAGCACGATTTGCAGGTGCTGGACAACAGAGAACTTGGGCCTGGGTTGCTTAGAAGGATGGAGATAAAGGAGACAAATCCCCAGTTGACCCATGCATCTGCCTGGAGGTACTCTCCAGATGTAATGCAGAAACTCGGGCAGTCCTGTGATCATCTTCTGGGCTAAGGAGATAAAATCACAGTTCAGAGAGCTGAAGCAGCAAGCATTTGTGGAATGGAGTGCCAAATAGAAGATGTCTCTGTACAGAAAGGACTATGTTCATCTGTGGGCTAGCTATTGGGTAATAAACGAAGTATGTGTAGGATGAACAGACCTCTAGGCCAAGTAAAGACCATGTGGGTAAACAAGCAAGCCAAAATCTTCCTAGAGACCACCCAGGCCTGGAGCAGTTCAAGTTTTCACAAGCAAAAATGAAGAGGCCATATTGGGTACCTCAGCATTAAGCACAGACTAGAAAAGGGCTATATTCCAGTCTTTGGACCAAAGTAGCCCAGTGTGAAGACTACCCTAGATTCTCTCTACAAAAAGTTAAAAATAATCCTCTCAGTAACAAAATGAGCCACACAAAACTGGTCTGTCGGAGAATACCCAAAATCTGTAAGGAAAACAATGAAAGCTAATACTCCATGCCCAACGTCTAATCAAAAACTACCAAACAATGAATGACGGTTAATAATATATATTAATAATCACATATATATATATATATATATGATCTATGAAAACTCAGCCACTAGAAGCCAACCAGAAGTGATGGAGATGTTGACATCAGTAGCAAAGACTTCAAAAAGCCATTCAAATTATTCTCAAGGATTTAGAACAAAGCATGAACCAATGCTACAAGAGATTAAGGGTAGAGCTTTAGATAGTTAAAACAAAAAGCGGTATCTGGATAGACTTAAAAGATGAGGGACTGGCCAAAGAAGGCAATAGAAAACAGCAAAAGAAACCATCCAAGAGTCAAGAAGAAATGTCACTAAAATTCAGTGACCCGTGGAGCATATTAAAGGGTCCGTGGGGAAAGGAAACTACTACAAGAGAGAGGGGGTGCACGTTTTCCAAATTTGATGAAGGTTATAAACCCACAGACTAAAGAGCCCAGTGAACATCCAGGCTGGTACTCTAAAAGGAAACCACAGCGATGGATGTTGGGAACAGATCGAGAGAAAACAAGGATTAATAGAAAAGGCAGACAGAAGGGGGAGAAGCATTTTCTATGAGGAAACATAAATCAGGATTAATACTCACTTCTCATCAGAAACAAGACAAGACAGAAAACAGTTTAATGACATCGTCAAAGGCCCAAAGGGGGGAAAAATCAGTAAGGGAGGATGCTTAGTACCCAGCTCTTCTCATGAAGTCAGTGTCACCCTGCCCTAGTTAGCTTTGTATTGTCGTGATAAACACCATGACCAAAGGCAATCAGGAGAGAAAAGGGTTCATTTGGCTTACATGTCCCAATCACAGTCCGTCATGAAGGGAAGTCCAAGCAGCAACTGAAGCAGAGGCAGTGGAGGGGTGCTGCTTACTGGCTTGCTCTCCGTGGCTTGCTCAGCCTGCTTTCTTCTATAAACCAAGGCCCACCAGCCCAGTGGTACCCCTGCTCACAGTGGGCTAGGCCCTCCCACATCAATTGTTAATCATGAAAATGGCCCACAGACATGCCCACAGGCCAATCTGATAATGATCTGAAGGACCTTCAATTCTTCAATTGAAGTTCGCTCTTCCCAGAGGACTCTAGCTTGTGTTAGGTTGACAAAACCTAACCAGCACACCCCCTAAGAACAAAATCAAAGGTAGGAGAATCACTGACCAGTAGTAGCCCTTGCAAAAAGAAAGGTCTCAAACCCTTAACAAAATAATAGCCATGACGTTCAGTAATGTATTAAAAGATAATTATCTCAAGTATACCAGAGTTCTTTAGCATAGAAATATAAGTTGGCATGTTCAAGCCTATCAACAGAATAAAAAAGGCATAGCCTCTCAGTAAATACAAGAGAAGCATGCTGGAACTTACCGTCAGTGACACCAACACTCAGCAGTGTCCAGAGAGAAAGAACCTTCCTCAGCCCATAGGAGATGGTATTGCTAGTGAATCCCCATACATGAGCCCAGTAAAAGCAAGAGTCCAGCGGAAGGAAGTCAACTATCACTTTATTTGGCACTGTACTGAATATCTTATTGAGCGCAGCAAGGCTAGCAAAGGAAATGCAGGTGTATGGCAGGAAAGTAAAAGTGTACTTGTCTCTCCTCACAAATAATACAGTTGCCTGTGAGACTTAAAGGGATCTGTAAGAGTGCCATTAGAAATAAGTGACTTGAGCAAGATCACCAGCATCAAGTCAAAATGTAAAACATTCAGTAAGTCCGTACAAGGGAATGTCACTTGGCCATAAAAAGAATGAACTGCTGAACTGCCATTGCTGGAATCTCAAAAGCTCCAGGCTGGGCTGGGGGTGTAGCTCAGGGGTAGACCAGTTGCCTAGCTCATGCAGGACCCTGAGTTCCATCTGGGGCTGGGAGTACTGAATAAAAGAAGCCAGATGCAATGGACAATGTGGGATTCCATTTGCATGATGTTCTAGGACAGGAGGAAGTATTCTGTGAGAACAGAAGCATGGGTGGCTTCCTTGGGCTGGAGGTTGCCAACTTGAGGGATTATGAAAGAAATATTTGGAACGACAAGAAAACATCTCTCTTTTTAGTGGTGTTTACTGGTGGACACATTTGTGGATTTATGGAGCAGTGTGACCATAATGTGAACATGTATATCTTACTGTTTGTATACTGTCCCTTCACAGCGTTGATGGGCTTTCATCATCTTAAAGGCAAACAGACCTACAAACCTTACCCATGCTCTCAGATACAGAGATGGATTAAGACAGACACATCTGTGGATCAAAGTCTTGCCCTTGCTTCCCGTTTGCACTCTGCGGGATGAACCAGGGGTTCTCATGACCAGGAGATAATGGCAGTACCAGGGCAGGGTAGGTGAGGAGAGGGTAGGGAAGTGGACTAAGAATTAGCTAGCTCGGACTTTCTCCCTTCAGGAATAGCTCCTCACAGTGCCAAAGAAGTTCCCTCTCTGTCCCCTCAGCTGAATCCCAGGAAGTCTCCTTCCTAGCGAGGAGACTAATAAAGCCTAACACGTAGGAACCGCCAGTCTTCTTCTACTCTGGCAGCGCAGTAATTCACTTCTGTGTTACATGGAATTGTCTGTCCATAGCTGTGTCAGAAATGGTATGTATTCCAGAGAGTATGCCTAGAGCAAGACGCTTGTCTGGATAGAAGAGCAATTTGGGAGTCAGGATAAAATGACCTGTTCCTAACCCTGATTGAGCCGACAACTGCGAAATGAGCCTGAGCAAGTCACATGACCTCTTGAGGAGGGAGTTCTGTTTCCTCCTTTCCACTTCCAATGTGAAGGCCCTCCCAGCAATAATTCCTGTTTTGATAGCCATTTTAATGTCTGCTGCTAATGAGATTGCAGTGTTCCTTGTTTCTTTGTGGGTGTGACCAGGAGGGTTATGGCCGAGGGCTGTGCCCTAACTCTTGGCGCAGTGATACCGTCTCTCCTTTCATGGGCCCCTTTCTTAGACCATGACACTGTCCTTGGTGGCAAAACACAATCACTCAGGAGGTCAAAAAATTCCCGATGCTCAGTTTGCATCCCAGTTAAATGAGATGCTTCTCTCACAAGCACCCAGGCATCCATAACCTTTACAAATATTTAATCGAGTACTTCTTTGTGCCTTACAAATCCATCTCCACTCATGGTACCTCCCCATCCCAGGCAGAGCTCTGTGGAGCTTGCTCCGTAGCCCTGAATTTGAGCACAGCTTTTCACAGAAGGCAGTGATACTGTTGATGTTTCATTGACCTATACAGTGTTGACCGTAGATCTGCCGCAGCCTTTGCAGCACAGGCTGAGACCAAGGCTCACCTGAGCCGGGGGTCATTCCCTAAATCAACCACTTAGAGAACAAATTCTGGGTTTTCCACTGCTCTCTGTTATCAAGATGGCTGCTTACGTTCATTTGTTGGAAAGATGTTATCGGATCCTTTTTCTCGAGCAGAAATTATCAAGGCGGTGGGAAGACCATTTCAGGAGGCGGGAATAGCAGGTACAAGGTCACTGTGGTAGAAAGGAGCTCAGTAAGTCAGAAAGACCAAAGGGTGCTGGTGTGGGCATAGGGAGTGGAGGAGGCATAGCTGAGAAGAGACTAGATACTCAGGAAGGGCTGTCTCAAGGAAGGACAGGACAGAGCTACAGACAGCAAAGGAGGCACGTGACTGCTACGCACTGACTGATTTTAGGAGCACAAGGAAAGGACATTAGCAAAGCTCTGTGAACATGACTGCGAGTCACAGAGGTCACAAGAGTGGCACACTTTTATTTGGCTCCCTCCCAGATGCAGCCACAGGCTCCACCCCCAGGTTTCTGCTCTCTGATAACAATGGCTGGTATGTACGCAGAGTTAGGATTGCACCAGACGCTATCCTAACATTTTTTTTATTGTCTCACTAAATCACCACAACCAACCAAAAGCACTATCCTGTTACCACACTTCCTTATTAACAGTACGGAAACTAGTAACATTCATGGCCATAGCCCTTTTAGCTGATAACCACCACACAGAATCTTGCACTGACATTGGAATTCAATGATGCCTTTGCATGTGACCCAGTTTATTCTTTACTTGGGTAATGGAGACCATAATGAGGCTTTGAACAAGTGGTACCATGGTCAAACTATACTTCCCTTCAGTGTGAAGATGACAACAGGTTCCCCCACTCCTGTGAGGTGATACCATGTGGTGGAGAAGGGTCCTGAAAACAACTGAAAGTCTCTCTGGTGTTTCAGGGGGACTTAGGGGTAATGTAAGGAATACAGTGCAGTCACTGCCACTGAGGCTGATGAAAGGCGGCCCCTTCATGGACATATGAAAGCCTATCATTGCCCTGTCCCAAGGATGCAAGTGTTGACAAGTGTCTTAGAAAGCCTAGCTACAAACTTGCCTGCTGTGTGCTCCATGAGATAAAAAAAACCAGAGAGTTCTGGAAACTGTATGGAAATTGTGGTCTTAGATACACATGCAGTCTTTGTCAAATCCAGGGAAATTAGTAAATTCCCAAGAGCCTTGGTCTCCTCTGGACTCATTATCACTGTCACCATCAATACTGAGTGTCACATGGCAGGGAGCTATGCTTCCATGGTATGGAGACTTGGAGCCAAACAAACCAGAGAGTACAGATTCACTTTTAAAAGACATTCTGAAAAATTCCTGCCAAGCCAATGGTTGGGACGTATTCATGGGAGCCTCAGAGTGGTTCTGCCCAGGAAAGCAGATCCCACATCGTCAGAGAAAAGCGAAATGGAGAGCAATGGTATGCCTCAAGTCTCTGTGGGCAAACGATGGAGGGCTGATTGATCTACTTGGCTTCCAACACGAGTGCTCTTGGCTCCTCTCTGGCAAATCATGTCCATCAGAGTGTGTGCCTCGTGTGTGTGAGACAGTAGCCAAGAAGTAGAAAAGCTTCTCCCTTTTTATAGACACAAAAACTCAAGTTCAGCTGTCAGTTGCTTGCTAAAGCTCAGCTGTTCCTTAAGGAAGCGACACTGTATACAGTCCTTGCTTTCTTCTCTTTCTTACCAAAATAATGATTCAGCTGGGGTTTTTCTCCGAGCCCACTTCTGAAGACAGCAGGGCTTTCTTTCAGTCTGTCATGGTGGCAGACGGGCGAAGCCAATGGAAGCTGATTTCTTTTGTTCGACAGCTGCAGAACCAGGAGATTCTGAGAGCGATGATGAAGAAGGCTGAGCTGGAAATCAGTAGCAAAGTCAAGGAGACAATGAAGAGACTGGAGGATCCGGTGCAACGGCAGCGCACCCTGGTGGAGCAAGAGAGGCAGAAGTATCTTCATGAAGAGGAGAGGATTGGCAAGAAGTTACGGTGAGTGCTGGTCACCTCGGAAGAAAAACTGTCCTGTTCACAGGGTGCTCTTCTTAGTTGGTATTTTTCTCCCTCTCTTTACTGAGCCCCTACTGTGTGTGCCAGAGATCTGCTGACCCTGGTATCTGTGATTCCAAGTGTCCCTCCATCAAGGCCTAGGAAACTCTACAGTCTCCATGGAAATATGTCTCTTGATCAGGAGAGTGTGGGACATCCTTAGAGAAGGTGGGCAAGAGCATTGGTAGGAAAATTGGGTCCAAGGTGCTAATGATCTCTCATGTTTGAATTGTGTCATTCCTATCAGCATGGTGCCCTCCATAGACCATACTCCTGCTTTAGAGACCCACTGGATGCCTGGATGGGCTGTGCTTGCCAAGACTGGAAGATCATGGGAACCCACAGTAGAACAAAAGAACCAACTCCAGAAAAGTGTCCTCTGACTTCCACATGTGTGCCCTTGCGTGCTCAGTCACACATCATATACACACAGCACTAATTTAAAATTTATGAAATATCTCCTTTTAATGATATCATAAATGTCCCTTCTATCTTAAATAGACACAGATTAGGATAACTTGGTGGGTCTGTATGGCAGGAGAACAGGGCTTAAGAAAGATGAGTGGAAACTCTGACTCTGGACCACTGAAGAAGCAATGACTACCCTTCTCTGCCCTACCCCTCCCTTCCCCGTTCCTTCTAAGCACCAGGAAAGAAATACTCTCATATAGCCCATTAGGCATGAGGAGAGAGAGGTGAATTGGGGTTTAAAAGAATAGAGAAAAATTGAGTCAAGATCCTTCACACTTTTCTACATGGATATAATGTACTTCTGTTGCAGGAGAATTGTTCATACTGCCACTCCACTGTGCCAATAAAGAAAGCCATCTTGAATCAAAGGATGGAGTCAGCAATTGGCTGACCAGGATTAGCCATAGAGTTGTTGGAGGACTGAGGAGGTCTAATAGAGAGGGACAGGAAAAGAGAAGAGGGGATTTCTGGGAATGGTGCATGCACTGGAAAAATGTGGAGAGAGGGTCAACCAACAGACCTCTAATAAGAGTCAGATTAAGTTCATTTTAACAAACAATATGCTTCTTTTTAACAAAGGCAGAATCAAAAGCAATTTAAGTCAATGCTATAATCCCTAGCACCCATGGATATCTGATGTTTTGTTGAGCAAAGCCAATATTTCAAAAGCCCATTGATGATTTTCAAAAGATGGTCTGCATTCATTTTTAGGTGCATTGTCTCTTTACAATCTTTGAATTAATAAAAATGACCTGTAGTTAGAGTTTTTCTCTCTGGGTCCTGCCAAATCCCGGCAGTCCCGTAGCCCACTTATAAAATAAACATACAGATGCTTATATTATTTAAACTGCTCGGCCATTAGCTCAGGCCTACCATTGTCTAGCTCTTACTCTTATACTCAGCCCATTTCTGTTAATCTCTATGTCGCCACGTGTTCCATAGCTTTACCTGCTGCCTTTACATGATGCTCCCTGGACGGCAGGCTGGCATCTCCTCCTCTCTGCCTTCCTGTTCTCTCAATTCTCCTCTCTGCTAGTCCCGCCTATACTTCCTACCTGGCTACTGGCCAATCAGTGTTTTATTTATCAATCAATCATCCACAGCAGTGACCTTCAGTGCTTTAAATGGAAATCACAAGCACATGAGTTAGAGAATAGCGGTGTCAGAGGCTCTCTGCTGCACAGCAAAGGGAGGCAGAGTTTGGAGATCTTCCGATGGCAGCATCACAATGCACAGGGGGCGGACTATGTAAGAGAAAGTTGAATAGGATTTTATTTTGGTAGAATGGCTTTGGGTCAAGTAATATCTCCTTGGAGGAGTATTTGCATACTGACCAGCATATAGGAGGTTGATGGAACTGGAATAGTGCTTGGGTCTTAGCTTCAAAGGGCTGTATGAAAGCCTGAAGGGATTGGGTAGAGTATAGAGTATTTAGAAGTCTCACAAGGGGTGGCCCAGTTCCCACCTCAAGGAGCAGTCACTGTGTGTGTCCTGTGGATATGCTCATATAACACCAGGCATGTTTCACAAATGCAGACACAGAGAAGCCAAGGTGGTGACCCTAAATGGGTCCTTGTCTCTGAAATGTCTATATCAGAATGGCCGGCATCACCAACTACTCCATCTCCCTGCTCAGAAGAGGTCAAATTTGTTGTGTGTGACTTCGTCTTTATTGAATGTATACTCTGCCCTGCTGGATTCCCTCATGCAGCTACCCTAGCTCCCTCCGCTCCCTTACTTCGAGGAAAGGGGCCATGTCACCTCCTCAATGGTCATCCTCTACCTGCTCCACTAGGGCTCCAGGAGGTAGAGTTGACATTCATTTGCTGCCACCTAGTGGTCGTATGTTTCTCCGCATGTTATCCTCACTAATCTTTAAGAAAAGCTTTCTCTTGAATTTGCAGGCAAATTGAAAGGATACAAACACATAGGGGATGAGTAAAGAGGCCTGGGCAGATTGTTTTTGTTTTCTCAAGTGGAAGAATGTAACTTAGCTCTGTTGGAGTTGGTATCTGTGCTCGAACGCGCGCGCGCGCACGCGCGCGCACACACACACACACACACACACACACCAGAAGTCAGATGTCTAAGTGCTTTGCCATAAGAAGAGAGGCAATCATTATTGGTGGGACAATCAGATATACTAGAGGTTATCTATTAGGGAATTTTGAGGGCAGTTTTGCTCTCTCCCAAGGACAGTTGACAATATCAAGGGACATTCACATGTCACAAATTATTGGAATTTGGGGTCTCTTGCTATTGACACTCAACAGATAGAGGCCAGGGATGTAGCTAAACATCCGTAGTGCACAAGATAGCCCTGTACTAAAAAAGAAATTATTTGGTCCAAAATGTCAGATGCCAAAGTTGAGAAACCTGGTAGTCTGATTTCACTCCGCTGTAGAACTGGCTCACGGCACCCCTTCACATCGCCTGCCTCCATCACTATCTTTCTTACACTGTCCATCACTACTTTCTTTCCTCTCTTTTTCTCTCCCTCCCTTCCTGGTCACCAAGTGTACACATTGCTCCCTTGGCTGGCATGAATATCACTGAAAATTAACAATATCTTCAGCAAGCCACAAGCCACTCCCCCGCCACACACACACACACACACACACACACACACACACACACACACACACATGCGCACGCACGCACGCACGCACACTCACACGTGTGCACACACACACACCCCTGGCCAGCCTGGGCCTCAAATGACAGGCACAGGAGGCCTTTCCTGTAGCTGCCTTGTACCTCTATGCAATGTTCCAAAGCAAACTACCATTTAATGTGCTCCCACCACCTCCATGGAAGCCCCAGGTGGGGCTGGGACGCAGCGGAAAATGGGGAGTGCCCTGCTCCTGCACCAGTCCTTTCTCAGACCCTCCGTGCTCATTTCCTCTACTGTCTGACTCCCCTCACAGTGAGCTGGAGGACTTTGTTGAGGACTTGAAGAAGGACTCTTCATCCGCTGGCCGAGTGGTGACTCTGAAAGACGTGGAGGATGGAGCGTTCCTCCTGCGACAAGTGGGGGAAGCTGTGGCCACTCTCAAAGGTGAGTCTTCTGCTGGGAGGGAGAAGCTGGAAGTGTGTTTCTTGGGATGCTTAAGAATCTTTCAAATGTGCACCTCTCATCTCAGCCCAGGGAAACCTTGTTTCAAATAAATAGATAAATAAATAAACAACCTTTCAGATAGTGACAGATTCATTCAGGACTTCTTAAAGGGCCCTTGTAGAGGGTGCTGAAGATGGAAACTGAATGATACAATTAAAACCGTCTATTCACTTTTCCTGGACCTTACAGACATACCACTCTTGAACACAAACCTAACTTTCAGTTGACCTTATCTGTAATACACAGGGAATGGATCTAGAGGGGCTGTGACCTTCTCCAAGGTCACTTGGTCTGACCACCTGTGCTCTGAACCCACTGCCTCCCCACATGTGTAGACATGGTATTCTGTGCTACCCGAGGTCACAGGAGTGGGATGGGTGTGGTTACTCTGCCTTCTTTTTCCATTAACTCACTGCTTTGGCCTGTAGGAGAATTTCCAACCTTGCAAAATAAGATGCGTGCTGTCCTGCGCATAGAAGTTGAGGCAGTGAGGTTCCTGAAGGAAGAACCACACAAGCTGGACAGCCTCCTGAAGCGAGTGAGGAGCATGACGGATGTCCTGACAGTGTTGCGGAGGTGACTGTTGTGGCCCTAGTGGGGTGGCTGAGGAGGAGGACTGAGAGGCTGGTGTGCAATTCCTGGGCTCTAGGTTCCTGCCCTTCTCCAAGGGCATCATGACTTATCACCCCTT
>CABHPP010134614.1:4945-18773 GCA_902168425.1 Peromyscus attwateri
ATCATGAGTGTAATTAATGAATATCATGAGTGTAATTTTAAAAATAAATAAATAAAGTCAAAAAAAAAAGAATGGCCCCCATAGGCTCTTATATTTGAAGGCTTTATCCTCAGGGAGTGGCACTACTTGAGAAGGATTAGGAGGTGTAGATTAGGAGTTGGTGAGGCTTTGTGGGAGGAAGTGAGTCACTGGGGGTGAGTTTGGAGGTTTCAAAACCACAAACCAGGCCTAGTGTCTTTCTCTTTCTGCTACCTATGGATCCAGAACTCTCAGCTCCTTCTCCAGCACCATGTCTGCCTGCATGCTGTCACATTCCCTGCCATAATGACAATAGACTAAACCTCCAAAACTGTAAGCCAGCCCCAATTAAATGTTTTCTTTTATAAGAATTGCCTGGTCATGGTGTCTCTTCACAGCAATAGAACAGTGACCAAGACAAGTGCTTACTATAGTCAGGGGTGACTGTAGATCTCGGACTATCATGCCTAATAAGATAAACATGAGCCCTGTCCTCGTGGAGCTTACAGTACAATGGTCAGACAAATATCTAACTATATACATAATAAATGGCCATGGAGGAGAAATAGAAGCCTAAACTCTAAATGTAATCTAGTCCAGGAGGTCAGGAACAGCCTGTCTGAGGAAGTGTCTTTGACACAGAGTGAAAACTGAGACTACATTGACATGGTGAAAACATCTTAGGTGGGAAGTCTCGTACCTGTGGCACCTTGGTGGCCCCAGAAGGCCTGTGTTCCTGGAAAATTCAACATGAAGGGAAGACAGGCAAGCAGAGAAGCTATGGAAACGGGTAAAAGAAACACATTCAGTGTCCAGCAGCTCTTATTCAGAGCGGTCAAATGCCATTGAAAGCTTTCAATCAAGGGTCAGATTTGCAGTGTTCAAGGTCACCAAGGGGGCTGGATCTGGGGGAGATGGGGGGAGGGGTGTGTGGACAGGATCAAAACATAGTGTACAAAATTTTCAAAGAATGCACTCATGCGAGCATGCCTGTGCACTTGTGCATGCATGTACACACACACACACACACACACACACACACTCACACACACACACACACACACGTGAGCTCATGAGTTAGTAACAGAAGTGGTGGCTACAGGGGTCAAATCCTTCCAAAGACATCTAGACCCTCAACTCTGCACTGTACTTGGTGACTTCGATGTTATTATTTTACCTATACTAGGTACTGTTCTTTTATTACTTACTTATTTTGTACACACATGCACATGTGTGCCACAGTGCATGGGACAATGTGCACAAATTTGCAGAGCCGTCTTCTGGCCCCTCCCAGGACTATTCTTAATGACGTACATATACCAACTCACTGACATTCCACACAACTCCTTTGAGGGTCATAGGACTGCTACCTGCCCTGGAAAGAAGTTAAATTCATATGATCAGCTTACAGGATGGGGGAGGGGATCATTGCAAGAGAAAGATAAAAGTGAGGAAGTGAGGCGGTGGTGGAGCACTCGGGAGGCAGAGGCAGGCGGATCTTTGTGAGTTCGAGGCCAGCCTGGTCTACAGAGCAAGATCCAGGAAAGGGGCAAAGCTACACAGAGAAACCCTGTCTCAAAACACACACACACACACACACACACACACACACACACACACACACACAAAGTGAGGTAAAAGAGGGAGGAGAAAAAAAACAGATGCATTCTATAGGCCCTGCAGTTTGGCTAGATCCTGGTGGGAAGTTATATTGTTTTCTGGGAACAAGGCCCAAACGGAGCCAGGCAGCTGCCTTGGGCATCTGTAGAAGCTCTTATGAGAGAACTCATTACAACACAAATATACCCAATGTAATATTTAGGATGTTTTTATCCACTAAAGCTCCCTCTGTTTATCTAAGATTCAGACCTCACTGGGCATTCTGTGTTTTATCTGGCAACCTCAAAGAAGCAAACATTCCTTCCCATAAATTGCTGGGTGCCAGCTGGAGACACCTGGTCCCTTGAGAATCAGAAACTCGGCGTTAATAGAGTAAACAAGTCCAAAAAGCCTGCTGGAAGAATCTAGAAACCACCAGCACAAAATGGAGGATTCAGTGTTTACCTTTGCCTCCAGACTCACACTTTCACCCTCAAGACTCACTTCTCAGACTCTCCCACCTCACAGAAAACTAACAAACTCACAGGCACAGAATGAGTGGGGTGGATTTCCCAGGAGAGCTAAGAGTTGAAGGGAGCTTGTCCCCTCAGGTCCCGCCTTCCAAACAGCTCAAAGCAGTGTCCGACATACAACTGACCTCTCTGTCTGTAAGTTAGACACCCACTGATTTAACCGACTCAAACAGCCAGGAAAGGGCTCACCTAGAATGGAGAAGGCACTGGGATCAATCCCAGCGCTGCATAAATGAATGTCCCTGTCATCCTAGCACCGGGGAGGATCGTCGTCGTTGACTTTCCAAGTAGGAGGCCAGCCTAGGCTTATGACCTTTTCTCTCCTTTTTTTTCCTATTATCTCTTAAACAACACAAATAATTATTTGTATAACATTTATATTATGTCAGATATTAAACAATAACCTGGAAATGTATGTTAGGTTATATGCATATGCTATGCTATTCTATTTTATTCATTTATTTAGTGTTGGGGATTGAATGCAGGGTCCCTTGCATGCTTAGCACATTCAATACAACTGAACTATATCCCTAGTCCACTTCGCTGTTTTTATATAAGGGACCTGAGCACTGCAAGATTATGGTCCCCTGGGGAAGGGGCCTCAAACTAACCCTGGTGACTGAGGGGTGACCATGTTTTGTACGCTCTCATCTGCAGAGCCCTTTCATGAGCAGTGGTTTCTTGTGGTGCTCTGTCATGTCCCCTAGGCTTGGCTCACTCTGTTGACACGTCCTTTTCTCTCCTCTGTCTTCTCAACATTCTCTCAGGGTGGCCAAGAATTTCTCTCCTCTAGAGCAAATTCCCAAGGTCAGCAGTTTTGAGTCCCTCTCAGAAGCTTTTCATCAGTTGACATCTAAGACCTCATGGTCTCAACTGCTTACAGAAGCATTCTTCCAAACAAAAACAACCTGACATTCTCCCAAAGAAGAATGGAGATGCCAGTAATTAAGGGGAAAAAAATTGTTAAGTTTGGCAGTGGAAGCATTTGCGGGGAGGGGGCAAGATGTCAGAAGGAAAAAAAAAAAGGAGGTAACAGCCAGGTGTAGTTGTGAATGCCAGCACTCACAGGCAGAGACAATGGATCTATGTGAGTTCAAGGCCAGCCTGGTCTACATAGTGAGTTCTGAAACAGCCAGGGTATCTTTTTGGTTGTATCCATCATACCCAGTTTTTCTAGTGACATCATCATATACCTGCCCCTTCTCTTTGTTCTTATTATACAGAATAATTGGATTTTATTGTGACATGTTCATGATGATATACATCAGCATATTCCTCTTTTAAGATTTATAATCATTTTTAGATTTATTCATTTTATTATTTTGTGTGTATGTTTTGCATGCATGTCCCTGTACCATATGCATGCATGGTACCCTCAAAGGTCAGAAGAGGTCTTTGAGTCCCCTGGGACTAGAGCTATAGACAGTTATGAGATGTGATGTGGGTGCTGGGAATTGAATTGGGGTCCTCTGCAAGAGCAATAAGTACTCTTAATCACTAAGCCGACTCCGCAGCCCTAATTTTATTACTTTTAATTCTGTGTGTGTGTGTGTGTGTGTGTGTGTGTGTGTGTCTGTCTGTCTGTCTGTCTATGTGTGAGTCTATGCACGTGAATGTGGGTACCTCAAGAGGTCAGAGGTCTCAGATGCCCTGGAGCTGAAGTTATAGGTGTTTGTGAACCACCAGATATAGGTGATGGGAACCTGACAGGCCATCTCTAGGGCTTCCAGCAGCATATTCTATTTTTCCCCCCAAGACAGAGTTTCTCTGTATAGCCCTGGCTGTTCTGGAACTTGCTCTGTAGACCAGGGTGACCTCAAACTCAGAGATCACACTCCTTTTATCCCAGCCTCTTGAGTGCTGGGATTAAAGGAGTGTGCCACCATGCCAGACATCCATCAGTTTATTCTTAAGGGAATTTCCTTATAAAAAGGGACATTAATAGTCCAAGCATAATACTAATAGGCTGTGGTGGTATTTCCTTTGTGCTGAAATGTAGTGGTATTTTATTTGTATGTTAATAAATAAAGTTTGCCTGGAGATCAGAGGAAACAGCAAGTCATTTTAAGTAAACACGAAAGTCAAGCAGTGGTAGCACACGCCCTTAATCCAATCACTTGGCAGGCAGGTCCTCTGTATTTTAAATGCCATACTAGGGAATAGAGCCAACACCTTTTATCCCAATACCAACCATAGAGACCTGGAGGTCTGTACAGACAGGCAGTGACAAGGAAGTGAGGTAGCTGGGCTAAGAGCCAATGAGAGGGCAGAACAGCAAGGCAATAAAAGCTTGGGTAGACAGGAAGTTGTGGCATGTTGGAAGCTGCAGAGCTGGTGAGATAAGGTTGGTTTGTGGCTCTCACTATTTCCCTGATCTTTCTCTAAGGCTTTCACCCCTATATTTGGCTCTGTTTTTTGTTGTTGTTGTTGTTGTTTTTTGTTGTTGTTGTTGTTGTTTTGTTTGTTTTTTTTAGTAAGACGACTTAGAAATTCGTCCACAATAGGCATCATTTTGGATTATTTTTCTGCCTTTAAATCTAGCTCAAAATTAAATCTGATTATATTTGTACAGTAAGGAAAAAGATTTTGGTGAATAGTAACTGCTTATAGAGGAGTTGTTGTTCTTTAAAACAACAACAATAATAATAAGGACTGGAAGTGCTTACCTAGCATGGGGGAAGTCTTGGGTTTGATCCCTGGCACCAGGAAATAATACATAGGGCCAGGAATATGGCTCACTGAATAAAAGCACTTGCCAAGCAAAGCCTGATGACCTGAGTTTGATCCCCAGGACCCATGTAAAAAGCCAGAAGCAAGGGCAGTCATCTGTAATCTTAGAATTCCTACCTCAGGATGGGAGGTGGGGACAGGAGGCTCAGCTCGATGCTCAGGAGCAAGAGACACCGATATAAGAAAGGCCCCCAACTCATCAAGGCAGAAAGTGACAGCCGACTCACCAAAGTTCTCTTTTGACCTCCATACAAGCACCACAGCATGTGCATAGTCACATGCACTTACACACACACACACACACACACACACACACACACACACACACACACACTAAATAAAGAGGAAATACAGCTCCCCAAGTGAGAGAGAAGAGGGCAGGAAGGCACGGAGAGCTGGGTCTGCTGGGCCCTAGCCCATTACCTTTCATTTACCCTGCAAATCTACTTCAAATAACCACAATACATTCAGCCTTATTCACCCTTCCAGGTAGCTCTTGTTTAAATTTCTGCCTTTAAGTCTAGCTCAAAACTGAAGCTGCCTGCTCTTTTCAAGGTAGGGAAAAAGGTCTAGGTGGGCACGCCATAGCTGAAGCACCCTGCAGAAGGTCCATCCTGTCGTGCCGGCAGCCCCCTAGAATAATCCCAGCACAAACAGGACGGGGTAACAACTCCAGTCAGCTGTAGCAGAGTGGACAAGAGAATCTGACCAGCCATTTTGACTCAGATACTCTTAAAAAACAGCTTTCTATAAGCATGTCAGCGTTCTTAGTAACAGGCTCATTTCTGGACTAGCACTTCTTTCTTTTGAAACATTCAAATAAAAACCCTTCATATTTAGGAACCGATGAGATGGTTCATCAGGTAACATGCCTGCCTCCAAGCCTGATGGCCTGAATCCAATCCCTGAGACCCACAAGGTAGAGTGAGAGAACTAACTTCTACGAGTTGTCCTCTGAGCTCCACATGCATGCTGTGGCATGCTCACAAGCACGTGAGGGTGTGCCCATGCACACACACATAAACACACACAAATTATAATAATAAAATAAATAAACATAATAAAAAATAAAACCTCACATTTACCCTTTTTCTGCAAGTATAAACCTGAGCCAGGTATACATACTCCATATATTAATTATGTAGATAATAAACATATTAGTAACATGGTAGCCACTCCAGTGACGTGTTAACAAGACAGAAGTTCAAGTAACAAAACCACATAGAATGGATTTGTCATTTTTTCCAGATGTCTACCACATTAAAAATTGTTTATCTGCCAGATATATTGGCGTCTCAACATAGCAAATACTTTATTAACCAATTGAAAAGAGAAAAACAAATCCCCTTTCAGTAAACTGTCCTTTGACACACGATGAGGGAAAATGTTCACAATAACTGACCAGTGTTCTAGATTGTCCTTCAAAGAGACACATTGCCTTTAGGAAATCATTATCATTCGGTCCATTGGTGAGGCAACTGAGTGCTTATTTGTAAGTTTTGTTGTTTGGTTTGTCTTGAGCCTCCTTTGAATAGTCTTTCTCTTTGGGCCTCCCAGTACTTTTCACAGGCCACATTTTCCATAGACAACCATGTGCAGATATCTGGTGGCTTTTGTGAAGTCCCACTCAACAGAATTTGGTATTTTGGATCTATTTTTAGAAGTTCTGCTCTGTGAACATTTTTAGCCTGTACGATGTCAGCCTGGTAATTTTCATGCAAGTAAGAAAACAATTTGTTCTAGCCTCCAAAATGGTACTGACATCAGAAGTGTCCTTCCCCTTGGAGAACTTGTGACTAAGTGCTTCCAGTAAGAGCAGTGAAAAGGGTCACAATACCAAGTAAATGCCACCTAAGTGGCAGTGCTAATAGGAAAACAGTGACTCTTTGTGGCCAGCATAATGGAGAGAGAAGTCACTGCTGAGCTATTCCAAGGGGCTCCAAGCTAATCTTCCCTTCCTGCTTCTTGCAACCCCAGAGAGTCTGGGTGGTCATGGTCCTTGTATTGTTGTTGTTTGATGGCAATCACACTGCAGACCCCAGCCTATTATTCTAGCACGATCTCCCGCTATTTTCTAGTATTTTAATCAAACTGGTCCAAACGCTATTCCCTTGTGTGCTACAATGCCCTTGCCTGCCTCAGGAAGTCTCAGCAAAGAGGGGTCCAAGAAGGTTAATGGAGAATTCAAGAAAGCAAGAGAGTACTAGTTAACAATGGTGACACTGGGAGGAGCTGGGGAGATAGAGAAGCTGCAACCCTGTGAACGGCCCTATGAAGCCTGAAAATGAAGTCAAGGACGGTAAGAATAGGATGCAGAGCTCCCCCACTTACATCCCATCATGAGTGTACAGGGGAACTGTAACATAACCAGTTTTATTGCATAGGATTATACTGGAGTGTCTTTAAGGGCTATGCTGTGGATATCACTCTGTATGCTCTGAATGTGTGTTGCTGTGATTTGGTTGATAAATAAAATGCTGATTGGCCAGTAGCCAGGCAGAACGGATAGTATAGGCGGGATAAGCAGAGAGGAGAATTGTGGGAACAGAAAGGCTGAGTCAGGAGTCGCCAGCCAGGCACAGAGGAAGCAGGATGTAAAAGTACTGGTAAGCCACAAGCCACGTGGCAACTTATAGATTAATAGAAATGGGTTAATTTAAGATATAAGAACTAGATAGCAAGAAGCCTGCCACAGCCATACAGTTTATAAGTAATATAAGTCTCTGTGTGTTAACTTGGGTCTAAATGGCTGAAGGAGCTGGGTGGACACAAGAAAACTCCAGCTACAGAGTTATGGGAGTGAGAGAGGTCAAAAGATCATATTAGTTTCCAGGCACCACAGGGACAGACTTGCTCCCCACCCTGTGTCTGAAAAGCATGCTGCTGTGTATCAGAAGACAGTAATGTCCATAAAAAGGAGATGATTGACCAGCTAGGCAGAGATTCTTTTTAAAGTCACAGAGTAACTTCTGGTCACCTTCATCCAAAGCCTTAGGGGTCCTTAAGACATCTTGAAGATGTCAATCCATCATCCCAGTAGCATGAAGACTATCACCTGTGTTCTAAAGGTATCACCTGTGTTCTACAGGTATCACCTGTGTTCTACAGTTATCACCTGTGTTCTATAGGAATCACCTGTGTTCTATAGGAATCACCTGTGTTCTACACGCATCTACTCACTTTAAAATACCACAAAGGGCTGTTGTCCAAGGCTCTTTTTTTGCAAATGCCAGAAACTGAGTGTTAAGCAAGATGGGCACTTCATGAGAGAACACAGAGATGTCTCAATGAAGAGTGAAACTGATAAGCCTCTGATGAAGGGCTTGGAACAGGATTGGTGACAGGTGCTAACCAGGCCATCTCTCCAGTTGCCATTGTCTTAGTCTCTGCTAATCTGGATGGTTCTGTTTCATTGATCTCTCTTCTCTGCCATCCCAGGCTCAAATAAATGGAAGTTCATGGGTAGGTATCATTTCTCTACAGAGACAGTCTCTGGCCCCAAGCTCACATCGATTTATTCAGGCAAACAGATGCAGTTGAATTGTTGTATCTAAATTTTAAGCTCTGGGTTTGTAGTATAGCTCAGTGGTAGAGTACTTGCTATGATGCTTGAGACCCAAAATTCAATACGCAGAACTGAAAAATAAATTTAATTAACTAATTAATTAAAACCAAATGAACAAATCACAAATTCCTGTGAATGAGAATCTGATTGCTCCTACCTAAATTAGGAGTCTAGCCTTCGCTCTACTTGTGAATGGTAGGGTGAGGTCCCAATATAAACACAGGGACACTAGATCCACACTTATAGGACAGAAAGAAGCAGGGAAGGTAGTTATTCTTAGAATCAAACTTGTGTGGCCTCAAAGACAGCCCCAAAGCCACTTGCTACAAGTATGGACTATTATTATTCCCACTTTACAGGAAGTCAGTGGTAGACTCAGGATCTGAAGTTAGGTCTGTCTGTGTCTTAATCACCATGCTGTGATATGTCTCCAATCCCTACTTAGCAAGTACCCCTATTATTTGCTATAGCTTCGTATAAAGCCTACCTACAGGCAGGGACTAATTATATAGCCTTCACATATGCTGATTCCTGGGAGGATTTGGGTTCTCATTACAAACCAATAACTTGGCATTCTGGTTTACACACCATTATTACAAATTCCAGGTCATCAGGAGAGTCCTAAGAACTGGATCTTCTGTATTAGCATGATGACAAATACATTGCAGACCCATAGAGTTAAAGCCGAGACCCACAGTGGTGCACATGATGGTGGTAAATTCCACCTTTAACATATTGCTCACTTCTGGGAAGCTTCCTAAGATGAGTTACTGGACTTTCTAAACACAACAGCCCTCTCTTACTACATCAGCCTATTTCTACAAAGATTGGGTTTTGTCCTTATTAAGTCTTAAGATGCTGATTGCAATGTCAGGAATTTTACTTTCCATTTACACTCTTATTCCACATTTATTTTTCAGTATCAATTGCTTGCCAACAAATGTACTAGTTTCTGTGAATGTAGCCGTAACTCCACCCAGGCACGGAAACTCAGGCATGCAGGTTTTGGAGGAGAGGGAGAATAAGAACGGTGAAGAGGGTGGGAGAAGGATGTGTGGATTTTTCTTTTTTTTCACAAAAGAGATAAAGAGGGAGTATGAAAGAAGTAGAATCGTGGGTTGATTAAAAAATACCCAAAGTTGGATGGTGGGGGTGGTGCATGCCTTTAATCCCAGAACTTGGCAGACCAAAGCAGGCAGATCTCTGAGTTTGAGGCCAGCCTGGTAATAGTGCTTGTTAATATATTAATCATGAGAGGAAGGTCTTCCTCATACAACCTACTGGAGAGAAAGAAGCACACTGTGGCATAATTAACTCAAACTAAAGCAGAGTGAATGAAAAATAACCAGAGTCAACAACTCAACAACAACCACCAAAGAACTATACATACAATGGTGAGATTTCTGCCATGCCCATGGAATTCATATCCTTCTCACAACCAGGCCACAAACAAATAGAGAAATACCAACCATAATAAATTTAATTTGAACTGATAGATTCATTGGAGCCAGGTCACTATGCTTTTGTTTATCCTAAAAGCACACTCAGATTCTTTACAAGCCCCATTTTTCTTCTGTGACTGGGACAAATTTGGCATCATGACCAAAGAGCAGGAAACTCAAGCTTCTAAGTCAGACTAAGGAGCAAAAGAGGCATGGTGGTGAGTTCAGAAAAGTGGGCCAGCTCATTGGAGCCTTGAGAATGTGGGTAAAAACTTGCTTTGTATTTTTAATACAGTAGGAAAACATTGCAGAGACTTCCTCTGGTGAATGAGAAGATATGACTTAGCAATTTAAAAAGATCATTCTGGATTCTGAGTGAAGAATGAACCATATGAAGCAGATAGACCTGTGAGAACAATAATACAAAAGACTAGAGAAAACATTGCTCTCCTGGGGTTGATCTGTCACAATGGAGGAGGTGACATTGTAATGGCTTCTGGATACATTATCATTATAAACCTAACAGGGCATGTGGGTGGATTGAATCTGAGGGAAAGAGAGTAGTACAGGATGACTCCCAAACCAATAGAGTAGAATGTGAGTCCAAATCACTGAGAATACATGGCAAGGAGCAATTTGGGGAAGAAAATCAATAGTCAAGGTTGGAAGTGCCAAACAGACATAGCCTACAAATTTTCAAGTAGAAGCTGGAACATGAGACCAGAGCTCAGAGGAATGGTTCATGCCAGAAATATAACCTGGGAGGCTTCAACGTATATATGGTATTGAAAGCTGTGGCAATTAGGTGAGAGCATCACGGAAACAAACATACGTGGCTCAGATAAAGAAAAGGCTCAGGCTAGCATGCCTGCCTTGCATGAACAAAGCCCTGGGTTTGATTCTAAGTACCATATAAAATAGGTATGGCAGCACATGCCTGTAATCCCACTCTCAGGAGGTAGAGGCAGAACGATCAGAATGCAAAGTCGTCCCTAACTCTATGTCAGGGCCAGCTAGGGTACCTGAGACCCTGTCAAAAATGAAAAATGTCAAAAATTCCAGGTGCCTCAGTTGGTCTGCACCTCTTCCAGGTGGCTTGGCTGGTTTCTGCTTCATGCAGGCAGCTTCTCTCCTCTGAAAGTCTTTGCAGCTCAGCTTGTCTGGGTCTCCTTGCAGCTCAGCTGGTCTGGGTCTCCTTGCAGCTCCACTGTCAACTGAGTCTTCTTTGCTGCTCAGCTTTCTTCCTTCTAAGAGGAAGCTTTTATTGTTTACTGCTGCAGGGAGGGGCCTAGTGAATTTGGTCAGTTTCAGGGACTTCCTGACACTATCTTAAATTGCTTACCTTAGTTCAAGGAGCTTCCTTGACTGATAGAATGGATGGCATGTTTCAATCTCAGAGGAAACTAAGCACAGCATCACCAAGTGTAGGAGTATGCAGGTAGAAGTGGGGAGACAGAGGAGGCTTGGTGCTAAGACTGTGGCCAAGTAAGACTAGTTAGCAGGAGACTGATAATTCATAAGGAAGAGTAGCGGAGAGGTGGGTGTGGTGGTGCTATGCCTGAAATTACAGGGAAGTGGAAGCAGAGGGATCAGGAGTTCAAATGTAGCCTCACTACATTCAAGCAGCAAGTTTGAGGCCAGCCTGGAATACATGACAAATAATAACACAGACTTAAAGAGTAGAGTCTGATACAAGATGTTTCTTAAAGAAGTTTGAGGGGTTTGTTTGTTAGTTTGTTTTCTTTTCTCTTGTCATTTTTACTGTTTGTTATTTTTGTTTGTTTGTTTGTTTGTTTGTTTCTTGAGACAGGATCTTGCTACAGAGCCTAGGCTGGTCTAGAATTTGTGATCCTCCCGCTCTAGTCTCTGAGGTATTGGGATTGCAGGTGTGCACCACCATACCTGGCATTTTCTTTTTAAGGAAGAACACTGAACATTTATAAATGCAGCAAGGAGAAGCAAGAGCATCACCTCTAGGTGATGGGATGCTTGAGACAGCATGGCGACAGCTTGAAATAACCTGGGAAAGGGTATAACCGTAGATCCCAAAGCATGGAGTGGATGAGATTCTTCAGTAGCTTGGACTTCTGTTTGCTTGAGGTATATAAAGCCTTGACCTGATGGAATTCATTGTGGTGGTCACTTAAGAGAAGGTGGGTCTCAGTCTTCATTATTAACCTCTGCTTTATGGCTGATTTCTTTTTCTTTCTTTCTTTTTTTTTTTTTTTAATGCCGAATGCCGTTTATTGAAGGGGGGAGGAGGTCTTAAATACAGGCTTACAGCACAATGGGAGGACCCCGGAGGGCAGAAGTTCGCTACGGATGTTTTACAATCTTGCATCTAAGCTGTTAACGCCCATTATGCAGGGTACACAGACAAGGAACTTCCCTTAACCATTCAGGAGAGTGAAACCCAGGAGATGGCTGATTTCTTAGCAACTCATAGCGAGGGGCAGGTGCCATAGCCTCCTTGGCTGCTGGCAGCCTGGCTGACCGCCTGACTCTCCCTCCCCTTCTGCTGTGGATGGTGTAACAGTAGAGAGAGGACTGATTTCTACCCAGACCAATGGAGGTCTCACGGCCCTGTTTCGGTCTTTCTCGTCCTCTAGACAATCCCATTTAGCCATCAAGGACACATTTCCTGGGGAAAGTCTTTCCTTCAGTGTTTGGAGGCATGATCTGTGGCTCCCGGGCACGTCACCCAGTGGCTGGTTTCTTCCCCTAGGAATCCAAAGTTGGGATGAGAAAACACGAATCTTTCGATGACATGTTTTTTTTTCCTGTATGACACCAGTAAAAAGTGACATGATAATGGCACTGTCCTTAAAGGACCAAAGTCACTATTTAAAAAAAATATAAAGGGCCGGGCGGTGGTGGCGCACGCCTGTAATCCCAGCACTCGGGAGGCAGAGGCAGGTGTATCTCTGTGAGTTCGAGGCCAGCCTGGTCTACAGAGCTAGTCCAGGATAGGTTCCAAAGCTACAGAGAAACCCTGTCTCGAAAAACCAAAAAAATAAATAAAAAAAAATAAAATAAAATAAAATAAAATAAATAAAAAATTAAAAAATAAAAAAGGTCACAATTGATGTTTGTTTTTTAAACTCCCATGATTAAAAAAAGCATGTACAAAAATAACTGTGTGTATGTATTATTTTCTTCTTGACAGTTGCCATCTTAAATCCCAGCATGGCTGTCAAACACATATTAACATTCACATTTTGTCCAGATACAGTTTAAAAAATACAAAGCAGCCAGTAGAGATGAAATTAGCAACAGCCTCAAAAAAAACAAAACAAAACACAAAGGAGAGACAATTTACAGGCCACTAGGTGTTTATCCAACAATGAACTGTGCTGGATAAACATTAGGAAGACTAGGGTTCAAAGAATTGTAACTCGTGTCCCAACAAGCTCAATGCTATTCAGAGAGCCCGAGTAAGGGGCGTGTACCTCCCCAACCTTCTAACACACATTCATAACACAGAATGGCACCAGGAACAATGGCTGTTTTGTTTTACCCTTTCAAGCTCAAGGTGTAATTGGTCCATCTGACTGGAGTTTGGGATGCTCAGACCCTTACATTTGAAAACTGATCGGCTCCCCTCGAGTCTTGGCCAACACAAAGTAAGGTCCGCACAGGTAGCAAAAGCAGTGATCTCAGAACATACTCTCAGTATCATGATATTCAGTAAGTCTTAACGAAAGCTGAGCTCAGAGCACTGTGGGAAGGAAGACAGTTGAAAACCAGGACTTGATGGAGAGGAACATACAACTCTTGCATGCTCAGTCCTTTCTGTTACACCTAAGTGTGTTGTTTAGACTTGTCTCCCCTTGAGAAAAGGCTCCTTTCTACATTTTTCCCTCCTCGAGTCCTTCCCAAGGCTGCTGCCAAAATCAACTTCCTCTGCTGCCTATGTAACAATGTCACTCCCTTCCTAAAAT
>CABHPP010134614.1:18783-32373 GCA_902168425.1 Peromyscus attwateri
TTGCAGAGCCACAGGCCTTTCCCCTCTCTGTGTAGACAGATCCCTTCTCAGTTTCTTCACGCCTTTGTGTTATTGATGTTTCAGGCATAAATATTTTATTCAGTCCTGGTCAATAAGAATTCTTCACTTTTTTGATACTGTCCCCCCCTCATTCCTTCCCACCCAAACAAATAATTTTAAAATTCACATTTGAATCTGGAGCTGTCTTATTTATAAAGCCCCTGAGTTGCGGTTATTTTTAAAGACCCACACAAGCACTCACTACATTTAAATTTTCTGTCTAATAAAAACTGAACAACATCAAAACCAAAATATTCCTAAAGGGCAAAAATAATACTGTGGAATTTCCCTAAGGAATGAGAAGACTTCAGAATGAGTCACAGGAAAAAAAACATCTAGTATTATTATCACGGGCAATTTCTAGGAAACGGTTCTGTGCATTCAGAACAGCAGCGAGGCGGTGCTTTTTGTTTGTTTGTTTCGGTTTGGTTCAGTTTGTTCATTTTGGTTTGCTTTTTCGAGCAGAGTCCCACTTTGCAGCCTGGGCTTTGAGCTCATTTTACAGTCCATTGCTGGCCTTGAACTTGTGAGCCTCCTGTGCTGGGGAGTGCTTGGTTTACTAGTATTTGCCACCACACCCAGTTCTAGTTTCTTTTAAAATAAAAATGCGATGGATTCATTGTGGCGTTTTCATTTAGGGGTGCCATGATACCCTGCTCCTATGTGTCCTTCCCCATTGCCCTCCCACCCCCTCTTTCTGCTCACTTCCTGACCCCCAAAGTAATCCCCTCTCCTTTCATGGCCCTCCCAACTCACTTCAAACCAAAGCTTGGTTATTAGCCAATTAGGTGGTTGGTTGGTTGTTGTTGTTTTAACCGTTCTTTAATCTCCTGAAGCCTGATCTTGTTTGGGGAGAGGTGACAGCCATACCCATGAGTTCTGACAATCCAGCAGCATTCAGAACGTAAGAAGTGCTATGTACACACAGGACACTGATGTTTCTTGTTTCAAACGGCCCCTTGGTCTGCATGCTTGCTCAGCACTTCCTGTTCCATGGGTGGTAGTTTTGGTTGTGCTTACAGTGTGTCCTGTCTGTTTGATGTCTGAAGTTGAAGATGTGATGCTTCAACTTCCTGCTATGGCTGTCGGTCACTACGCCTCCTGATACTTATGGACTCTCCCTCTGGAACCATACACCAAAAACTCTTTCTTCCATAAGTTGCTTTTGGCCACTGTATTAGTCAGGGTTCTCTAGAGGAAAAGAACTGATATATGTCAAAGGGGGATTTCTTAGAGTGGCTTACAGGCTGTGGTCTGGCTAATCCAACAATGGCCGCAGACTAACAGAAAGGACAAGAATCGAGTAGACTCCAGTACATGAAATCTGATGTCTCAGTGCGTCTTCAGTCTATGCTGAGATCCCTAAGGAGGTTCGAATGCCAGTTAAGGGATGCCATCTAAGGAGAGATGAACTTTCCCTCAGGAGGGAGCACAAGTTAGCACATTTCCCTCTTTCCTGTCCTTTTATGTGGGCTGCCAACATAAGGTCTGCCCAGATTTAGGGTGGGTCTTCAACTTCAAATGATCCAATCAAGAATAACCCCTCACAGGTATGCCCAGCTGCTTGGGTTTTATTTGATTCCAGATGTGGTCAAGTTGACAACCAAGATTAGCCATCCCAGTCAGTGTTTAATCACAGCCACAGAAAAGTAACTCATGCATCATGCACTAAAATTGTTTTTTAACTGTGTGCGATGGGGTTGGGTTCATGAGCCATGAGCACACAGAAGTCAGGGAACAACTCTTCAGGAGACTGTCCACCTTGCTTTGAGGCAGGGTCTCTCTTGTTTCTGTCGCTATGTTGCATAGTCCTGGCCAGCTGGCCCACAGCTTCAGGTGATTCTTCTCTCTCCACCTTCCATTTCACTACAGCGGTGTTGGGATCGCAGATCACACTTTTTATGTGGGTTCTGGGGATTGAAATCAGGTCATCAGGCTTATGTGACAAGCCCTACCCACTGAGCCCTCTCTCTGTTCCCATGCATCTTATGTGGTGCCAAATCTGGTAGCTTAGGTACATTGTGCCCTTCTCAATGGGAAATGGCTAAGACCCTCAGAGAACCTGAACATTATTGCTGAATTCATCATCACAGCCATTCCTTAATATCTGCAGGACCTTAGTTCCAGGATATCTTCCTGGAACCAAAATCCATGGAAGCTCAAATACCCTTATTTATATAATAGCATAGTGTTTGCACAGAATCAGTGCGCATCTTCCTGCATACTTAAATATCCCTAGACTATTTGTAATGTATGGTAAGATGCAAAATTTATACAAATGGTTGTTACACTGTATTACGTGGGGGAGGATGGTAACAAAAAGTCTGTACATGTTTAGGGCCTATTTTCTTTAAAATTTTATTTCCATCCATGGTTGAATCCACAGATAAAGAATGTATAGATATGGAGCACAAATTGTCTTCTTCCAGGATTGTTTCTTGTTTTTATTTTTTAACCCTAAGGAAGGAAGGAAGGAAGGAAGGAAGGAAGGAAGGAAGGAAGGAAGGAAGGAAGGAAGGAAGGAAAGGCTGGCAAGATGGATCAGCAAGTAAAGGTACTTGAGAGTAGAATTAGATTCCTCCTCCCCAGAAAATAAAAGTGAACAAAGAAAAGTCAAGAAATTGCTCCCAAAATAAGAAAGAAATGGGGCTGGCAAGTAAAACAACATGAATGTTTGCTATGACATGGCAGATCCTCTCATGGGATGTGAGTTTTTTTTTTATTTTTGGATTAGTATATTTTATGTTTATGCTATATCTGAACTTTTAAATTTTAACGTCTTTAGCGTTCAGCCGGTTCCTGGTTTGTGAGGTGACCTCTCACGGCATCATTTCACTAGTTCCAGCTTTGCATGCTTTCTCATTCATCTGGCAGTGCCTCTCATGAAAGTAAGGATGCTATCTGTTAGGGGTTGAACTGTAACCCAAAGGCCTCAGAATATGACCTTATTCAGACATGATGTCTTTACAGAGGTAATCAAACTAAAATTAAGTCATTAGGGTGTGCTCTAATCTAATAGGCCTGGCATCCTCATTAAAAACAAAAAAGAAAGAAATTTGGACAATAGATGGACAGGCAGAGGACAGCTTATGACAGCCCCAGGCCTAGAGGGGCTGGAGCTTTGGACAGTCCTCCCTTCTCAGTAGTAGTCAATTCACGCTTGCTACTGCATGGACCCTAGATGACAACTAGTATTGCCACTTTCCTAAACCAATATAACCCCTAACTACAGTCTAAATACTTACCCTTATACCCACAGATAAATTTAGTTCTTACCCCTCATCTAAGAAGCTTCTTTTTGCAGAAGATAGAGACCATCAGAACCACATAACTGGTCAAAACGCACAGAACCACTTGACTGTGGGGTACCTAGCCCCAACTGATAATGCCTAAGGTTTGGGGAACATCTTGGAAGAGGAGGCCAAAAGATTGTAAGAGCCAGAGGAACTCTGCTGTGAGATTGTGTCTTCTCTATAGGGCAGGGAAGCTGTACCCATGAGATCTCAACAGCATGGCTGCCTGAACAAGACCAGGTGACATGCCAACATGGATGGGGAAGTCCCACAAGGACCTACCCCTAGACGAAGAGCTACAGGTAGGTCGTGACTACTGAGAGAGGGAGAACATGTCTTCTCCAGGGATGAGCCCTCTAACGGATCATACCAAATACCAAGTGGTAAGCCCTAAACACCAAACAGACTCAGCATGTTTTACTTATATGTTCATATGCATGCATTAAAAAGTTGTTACCTATATATGCAACAATACTAATTTTTAAACAGGGGGAACAAAAAGGAGAAAGTTGGGAGGAGTAGGAAGATGCCTCTGGAAGGAGCTGGCTGCATAAGATCGAAATACAGTGTATGAAATTCTCAAATAATTAATAAAAATACCTTTTAAAAAGAAAAAGAAGAAATGGAGCTTTTCTCCCCCTCCCCTTCCCTCCTTTTCCCTCCCCTCCCCTCCCCTTCCTTTCGAGTGTGGCTGGCCTTAGTGACCGGCTTCTGATAATATGAACTGACCTCTCCTAGCAGATTGTTAAGGCACATCCATGATTCCTCCTCAGTCTGTCTGTTCACTCACTGTCTATGCTTTTTCTTTTCTTTTTTTTTTTTTAAAGATTTATTTATTTATTTATTATGTATACAGTGTTTTGTCTGCATGAATGCATGCAGGCCAGAAGAAGGCACTAGATCTCATTACAGATGGTTGTAAGCCACTATGTGGTTGCTGGGAATTGAACTCAGGACCTCTGGAAGAGCAGCCAGTGCTCTTAACCTCTGAGCCATCTCTCCAGCCCATTTTTTTTTTTTTTTTTTGGTTTTTCGAGACAGGGTTTCTCTGTGTAGCTTTGCGCCTTTCCTAGAACTCACTTGGTAGCCCAGGCTGGCCTCGAACTCACAGAGATCTGCCTGCCTCTGCCTCTCGAGTGCTGGGAATGAGGCGTGTGCCACCACCGCCCGGCTCTGTCTATGCTTTTTCAAGAGGACTATCAAGCATCTTCCAGGGAAGGAACCGAGCCCTGGCATGATCCTGTGAGTTGCTGCTCTGAAAGAGGACCACAAAGATGCTTTTAGATGGTTGCAACCACAGCCCACATCTCTACACAGCCTCCTAGGAGACCCTGAGCCAGGACCATATGCCTAGCTTACTCCCACATACTGGCTGTCCAAATCTGGGGGAAAATAAGATGGTCTTAGTTTCTTTTCTACTGCTGTGACAAAACACAGTGCCCAAGTCAACTTATAAAAGAAAGCATTTAATTTGGGGCTCACGGCTCCAGAGGGTTGGAGTCCATGACCATCATGGCAGGGAGCATGGCAGCAGGCAGGCAGGGAGGCATGGTGCTGGAGCAGCAGTTGAGAGCTTACATCCTGACCCACAGGTGGCAGGCAGAGAGGGGACCCTGCTTGATGAGGGCTTTTGAAACCCCAAGGCCCACCCCCAGTAACATATCTCCTCTAACAAGGCCACACCTCCTAATCCTTCCTAAACAGTCCACCAGCTGGGGCCAAACATTCAAACACATGCACCTGTAGGGGCTATTCTCATTCAAGCCACCACATAAGAGCATATTGTTTTAAGCTATTAAAGGCTGGGGTAATTTCTTACACAACGGACAACTAATGCAGGGACTGTCTAGATCATAAACCACTTGGATCCTTGTCCAGCTACCTCTTTAGCTTACATTGGATTTGTCTGAAAAAGATGTAGAAAGTTTACTAGAAAGTTTTCCTGTCCATTTAAATTTTTTTTCCCATTTAACAAAGTCTATATAGTTCTGAGTCTTTTAGAAAATATAATCATTGAGCCAATAAGATGGCCCAGCCAGTAAAGGAATCTGCCACCAAGACTGATAACTCAGTGTGGATCCCCAGGACTCATATGGTAGACAGAAAATTGGGAAGACAGAAAATTGTTTCCCCATCTCCACACCCTTACCATGACACAAATAATTTTTTTTATTTATTTTTTTAAATTACACTCATGATATTCATTAATTACACTCATGATATTAATCACATTTGTGGTATTCATAGATTACATTCACAGTATTCACTCAATTATATATATATATATATATATATATATATATATATATTTTAAATTTTAAATGTCGAATGTCATTTATTGAAGGGGGGAGGAGGTCTTAAATACAGGCTTACAGCACAATGGGAGGACCCTGGAGGGCAGAAGTTAGCTACTGATGTTTTACAATCTTGCATCTAAGCTGTTAACGCCCATTATTCAGGATACACAGACAAGGAACTTCCCTTAAGCATTCAGGAGGGTGGGATCTGGCAGGGAATTAGCATAGGGAGGATATCAAGGTCAAGATCCGCAAGCAAGGCAACAGTTACCCAAAGTGAGGGCCAGGGCCCTACAGGTCCCCCTTTTATTAAAAAATGAGCTTCTGACTTGGGTTTTTATTAAAAAATGAGCTTCTGACTTGGGTTGCGTGGGACGTCAGCAGGTCACCTTACCCGTCATGGAGACGCCTGCCCAGGCCACACAGGTGCTCTGTCTTAGGTTGGTGAGTACCTCCCAGGCATTACCCGTCTCTGAATCTGCCACCAAGACTGATAACTCAGGGTGGATCCCCAGGACTCATATGGTAGACAGAAAACTGGGAAGACAGAAAATTGTTTCCTCATCTCCACACCCTTACCATGACACCAATAATTTTTAAAAGAGTAGTTTTGAATATTTTTTTCACATGTCAGCAAGGAGAGAGGAGAGGGAGAAAGAAAGGGAAAGTAGGATATTTTGGAACCATATGAAGAAAATGTTTTCAGGAATGAGCAACCATTTTCAATGCTCTAACCCGAGTTAAATAACACACATATGGAGAACTGAGCAAGGGACTAATTGGAGACTTTTTCAGGGGGAAAAGCGGGTTTTCCAGAAGGACTTGAGCATAGGAAGCACAATGAATTCTTTGAATGAATGTTAACATACAAAAGCTAATAAGTAGAACTATAGGAGTCCAAAAAGTTTGAGGGTTGTTTCTGGTAAGAGGACTGGGGAGATGGCACAGTGGTTAAGAGCACTTGTTGCTCTTGCAGAGGACCCAGGTTCAGTTCTCAGCACCCATAATGGCTCACAACCTTCTGTGACAACAGTTCCAGAGGATCCAACACCCTCACCTAACCTCCAGAGGCACCAGGCACACATGTGGTACACATATACATACATGGAGGTAAAACACATAGA
The DNA here is from genome assembly GCA_902168425.1 of Peromyscus attwateri. NCBI lineage: Eukaryota > Metazoa > Chordata > Mammalia > Rodentia > Cricetidae > Peromyscus > Peromyscus attwateri. The sequence goes on from CABHPP010134614.1 coordinate 25,558, forward strand.
ATATACCTTTTTTTGAAGTGTATGAATATGGCTCATGTATAAGCTGATTTTTCCAACAGTAAAAAGGTATCAAAAATCAGGGAGAGAAGCCAGGCGGTGGTGGCGCACGCCTTTAATCCCAGCACTCGGGAGGCAGAGCCAGGCGGATCTTTGTGAGTTCGAGGACAGCCTGGTCTACAAAGCGAGTTCCAGGAAAGGCACAAAACTACACAGAGAAACCCTGTCTCAAAAAAAAAAAAATCAGGGAGAGAGTGGGTAGAACTGGGAGAAGTTGGGACCCATCCCTTACTTGTAGGAGAGCTACACACTCTAACAGGAAAAAAGACAATAAATAGTTCAGGGAAACAGGTGCTGTGATGAGAGCCAATGGCTTCTGACTATGTCTAAAAGAGGTTGTTTAATTACATGCTATGACTTTTCATTTAATTGAACATTGTTTAAGTGTTAAATACACATGCTATGATTGGTATAAACATGATGGGGAAAGTCCCTTTGCTTGCAAAAGCCAAGTAAATAAATATTTGTGGTTCGTAAGTGTTATCATGAAGGCACATGAAGAAGCTTCAGAAGCTAATTCTGAGAAAAATGGAACTTTCCGAGTGTATAAGCACACAACCAGAACTAGTGTCCTTGAGTCAGTGTTTTGGGTCATTAGCTTTCAGATTCTATGCAATCAGATGATAGTAATGTGAGTAGTCCCATTGCCCTCTGAGACAGATAAGTAAATGCTATATTTGGCCTTTGGTCAGCTTGAGGTTTATATAGAGAAACTCGCCTGAGGGTATTAATATTTTAGCTCTCTGGTCCCAGGCTCTGCATGTCACAACTCTGCAGCAGACATCAAACTTGCTTCCAGACAGAACTCGGCTCTTGAAGTTTTACAAATACTTTTTGTGTGGATTTTATCCCTTCCCTTCTTTCTTTTCCCTTATTTTTTTTAAATTTTATTTTTCATCTTATGTGTATAAGTATTTTCCTGCATTTATGTATTTGTACCACATGTGTGTGTAGAACTGGAGTTAGATAACTGTGAGCCAGTTATGGTTACAGACAGTTGTGGGTACTGGGAATTGAATCTGGGTCCTCTGTAAAGGCAGCAAGTGCTCTTAAACACTGAGCCATCTCTTCAGCCTTTTTTTTCTCCTGAGACAGGGTCTGGTGTATCTGAATCTGGGCTCCAACTTGCTGTTTTGGCAAGGGAGACCTTGAACTTCTGAGGCCCTGCATCTACTTCCCGAGTCGTGGGACTGTAAGCCTATGCCACCATGTACTGCTGGAGACAGAACTTCACACATGTTTAGTAAGCACTGGGCTCTGCTCTAACCTCCTGAGATTTTTTTCTTAGGAGAAACTAGCTCAATGGTACAGCACTTGCCTATAACACATAATAATCTCTAGTACAAACAAAAAACAAAAGTGAAATGCAAAATTTTAAGACAGGTGTGATGATGTACATGCCTATACATGCCTATAATCTCAGTCCTTGAGAGGAGAAAGTAGGAGGATTAGGAGTTCTATGCCAGCCTAGGCTATATGAGACTCTGTTTCAAAAAATCAAAACAACAATAATAAAATTAAAATGAGGAACTCGTCAATGATGACTTAAGTTTTACAGTGGGCTTGAATTGTAAACATTGTTATATTTTGTGCATCTGTACACCTCCTTAAACTTTCAGAAACATGAACTGAAGATCCAGTCTCTTGCACCTCGGTGTTATGACATGAATCAGGCACCTGGTGGTTCTAGTCTTTCCTCCCAAACCGAGATGGACCCAGCTGCAAAATTCAAAATCAGCCTCTTGCAGCTGCACTCTGGTTCTCCTCATTCGTTTAACAGCTTTCAGTAGGTTCTGTACGTGACGTTAGAAAAGACACAGCGACACAGCAGATGTGCTTGGTGGCTCCAGAAATCTAAAGTGGGACAGATGGTTCTCTGGTTGATTGACAGCCTAAGAACTGCTGCAGCCAGGGTCACCTCCTGGGGAGAGCTTTTTTTTTTTTCTTTCCTCCCTCTTCCTGCTTTTGCCTGAAAACCCAACTGTCATACAAGAAGAGTGAGAGACGCTATTCAGGAAACCTTTCTTTTCAGTTATGCATTGTAGTGAAGACAATTCTCTTCATGTGGAAGGGATGATCTTTCACTAGCACTTGACAAAGAGTTGACTCTTTGAAGTTATAACAAAGCGGGCAAATTCATGTTTGATCGCAATACCTCACATGCTGAAGATAAAGTAAAAACAAAGAAACATCAGCAAGCAATATTGATGATAACTGAAATACTTTTAACGTTAGAAGGCTTACACTGTCCTTTTAAAATGGCTTCTTTTTAAAACATCTCCAGGTGTGATATTTGTGCACATGTGCACTAGAGTTCACAAATGTGAACACTCACTGCCTCACGGACACATCCCTATGTGGGTCTAGGTGATTCTATATCCCAGCAAGCTGCTTCTCAAGGTCCTTGATTAATAGTATTCATAGTGGTGTCTGATTTCCTAATGGCTCTTTTCAACACAAATGTTGAATACAATAACCATCTAATATTTTAAATGGCAATTTATCAACATCTACAAACTCAAGTTTTTTTCTTATTAGCAAGCATAAGTATCATGAAAATCAAAAAGAATTATGAAGCCATATGAACTTTATATTTCAAGAATGGCAAAATAATAATGGAGCTGTACATTGCCTGGTGGAGCGCCCCACCCCACCCCACCCCTGACCGCAGCTGCATTCAGCCTGATGTAGAATCCATGTGAAGCCTGAGGTGTGGGCTCCCTTGGACACTCCTTGCAGCTGCAGCTGCACCTTCCCGGAAGCCCCCTCTTCCACAAGAAAAGCAGTTCGTGGGGTCAGTGTCATGTAACCAGGGAATCTAGAATATGGCATACTTCTCTAGAGCCTCCTTTTCAATAGCGGGCAGCAATGTGTTCTTTGAGTGGACTTTCTGTAACTGAGGATGAAAATAAAGGTGAATTTTCCCCAACATCATCTGACGAATATAGCATGCAGGAACATGCCATTGGTCTTTGCTCCCTTCTAACTCTCCTTAAATTCCCCTCTAACTCTTGAGAATTCCCCTCAAAAAGTTGCTTCAAATGCAGACACAGGGGTTCCGCCCAAAGGCTAGGTGAGTGCACAGAAGCCTGTGGTGTAACTGGAACACACACACTCACGGCGGAACCTATCTACCTTCTATTTCCTCTTTGCTCCCTATTTTCAATCCTTCTCTTGACTGGTTGTCTGCATTGGTTAATAGAACCAAATCCGTATAGAATTATAAAACAAAGCCCAGTCTTCACCTCAGCTACCATTTATGTGTGCTTTCTCCAAACAGCTAAGCTTCTGGAGAGAGGAACCTACACTTTCCCACACATCAACCCCAAACATTCTTTTCACAGTCTGTTGTAATCTGGATTGTTTTTGCCGCCCCCCCCCCCCCGCCCTCCCCCGCAATTTAGATTTGAATGAAATAATACTTGTAAAAGTTATAAATAACCTTATTGATGTGTTAATGGGTGATTCCCAGCCCTTATTAGCATTTGACATCTTTGACTACAACCTCCTTTTTGGAATAGTCTTTTCCTCTGGCTTCTATCACATTGCACTTTTTTTTAACAAGGAAAATTTCTGAGCCTCATTAATAGGCAAATAAAAACCAGATTTTTCATTAGCATTAAGCTCACTCAGAAGGACTTCTAATTCTTCTCTCCCCCTGCCAGGGAAAAGAACACATAAAATTTATTATATGCCAAAGGCATAGAAATATTAAACTTCTGTCTTGTAATTGGACATTAGGTAGTCTATGGTGAACTAATAAAGCACAATACCTGCCCTCATAGAACACAAATCAAATACATCCAATAACTGTTATTATATAAGGTGAAGTATATAGAGAGAAATGATCAGTCAATCTCTGGCCTCAAACCTGTATGCACAGTCAACCTCTGGCCTCAAACCATGTATGCACAGTCAACCTTTGGCCTCAGACCTGTATGCACAGTCAACCTCTGGCCTCAGACCTGTATGCACATGCCCCTCCATATACACATGAGGACATACACATAAACCACACACACAAATGCAACAATAATAATTGCAAATTTTAAATTCCAAAAGTCCATCCAGTGCTGGTGAGAAGATTCAGCAAGTCAAAGTGCTTGTCACACAAGTCTGACAACCTAAGTTTGATCCCCTGACCCCAAGGTGAAATGAGAGCTGACTCCCAAGTTATCCTCTGACCTCCGAAATAGTGCTGTAGCACACACCACACACACAAAAACAATAATAGAAATTCAAATAAGAGTTCGGCTAAAAAGAGAAACGTCTATGTTGCTGAAGTCAAGAAGCAACTTATTAGTTCGGTTTCATTCATATGAATGAAGGAGTTCTCTGAATTGTTCCTTTATAATCGTTTCAAAGTAATGTCTCACAAGCTAACTCCAGTTTCTGCACGCATGTGGTACACATAAACTCATGCAGCCACACACAGAAATAAAAATAATAAATATTTAAACACAGTCAATGAGTGTGGTCTGAAGACAAGAAGTAATGTCTAACCGGTAAAGATGGGGTGACGTCTCATTGGATGCTCACTCAGTGGAGGTATCTGGAAGAGTGTTGGCTAAGTGACTCTTCCAGGGCTGTGTCTTTCTAGTCATCTCAGACAGCAATGGCAGATGGGAGAAATGAGTCCACTCAAGTCTAGCTTGGTGGCCCAATGAGCTGAACTAAAGTTACTTTCAGAATCATGGGCAGTTTGCAGCAGCTATACATTGGATTATAGGTCTTTTGCCCCAAGCATATATCCCCAATTATGTATCTTTGAGGAAGAGAGGTACCCCCTGAGCTCTCTCCACTTCCAGGAGGGCATTTTAGTGGAACCAATCTAGTGAGGGTCTCCAGTGGGTAAATCACAGTTGCTCTCAAGGCTTTGAGAGCTGGAACCCAAGGCTTTCATGCCTGAGCAGAGTTTCACATCAGGATTGCTTTAACTTAATCTAAAAGCATGATTTCTGGTGATCTTGGAAGTTCAAGGTGAGTGCACCAAAGGTCTAAGATGGCTAACAAAGCCTACAGCCTTTCTCCATCAAAAGTGCATTAACTTCCAGGAAGACTCTGGATCTCACCCAACTTATGCTGGAATTATTCTAGTGTATCATTGCCCAACTTACCAAAAGGTCCAAGAATCTTTAAATGTCAGCACAACTGCAAAATGACAGTTTACCTGGCTACAAAATTTTATTTAGAAGAATAAAGAAAAGGGAAGTATAATTTGAATGTTTGGGAATCTTATTTCCAAACAAAAAGCTCCATAAAGTCTTTAACCAAAAAAAAACCCAAAAAAACAAAAAAACTCAATATTGATTGCCTAATTGCTGGAAAATTGGTGGGCAACAGAAAATATTCCAAACAGTGTACAGTGATCATACATGAGATCTGCCTGAGAAAATATAAAGACTAGGATAAAGCTGCATTCTGGAACCTATGATCTCATTAATAGGCAAATAAAAAATAGATTTTGCATTAGTATAAATTTCACTCAGAATGACTTCTAATTCCTTTCTTGTCTTCCTCTCCAGGAAAAAGAACATTCAAAATTTATTATATACTAAAGGGGTGGAAATATTTGACTCTGTCTTCTAATTTTCTTGTATTTGTTTTTATATTATAAAAATTCCCCTAATAAATCCATTAAAGAAATTAATATTGTTGACTTTATACTATATGATAATAACTTTGATGCCACACAATTCTGGCTCCTTTCTTTCATGGAACTTTTGTTTCAGTGAAGAAGGGAGAGGAATGATAGAGAAACAATACACAAACAATTTTAGGCCATGGAAAATGCCATGAAAAGAAAAAACAAGATATCACACAAGGGCCTAGAGTGTCACTTTAATTGGGCAGTGAGGAAAGCATCTCTGTTGTGATAACATCGACAGATCTCGAGAAAAAAAGAAATGCAATGTTGTACAAGAGAACAGAAACTGCAAACGGCCTAGATTCCGAATCACTTACCACAGAAAAAAGGATATATAGATTATCTTAAAATTATGTGGGAGTATAAAAACTTGTAAAACTGTTTCTAAATGATCCCAGTGAAAGAAATAAGCAACGACAAAATACCATATTGCCAGAGCTACCCTGTGGTGCTTGAGGTTTGTACAATATGAACGCTAAGAACAGCGATTCTTTGGTGTATTTTCGGTGGTATAAAGGCAGGGTTTTGAAATATCAGTGCAATCTACAAGGGCGTGTCTCCGTGTATGGTATTGGTGGGGGCAGACCAGAAAACAGTCGAATGCAAAGAATACAGGCTGTTTCTCACTGGTGTGAGGTTCAAGAGGCATACAGGCCTAGCCAGGACTGTGGATTAGTGCTTACACGACTTTCTTTGTTAAATATGCTTACATAACAAGTTTGTGGCCACTGTAGAGGCAGTGGGAAAAAAAAATGAGAAATCTGACGTTCATAACTGGGTGGGACTGGGTCTGTTCATTGAGGCATTGACGATAAACTTTCTGTACTTGGTTCAGAATAGGCACGCAATAAACATCCCTAGGACCAAAGAAAGAAAACGAACAGTTGGTGGTTGGGAGTGGTAGCCTGATGTCTGATGGACAAAAGTCAGCCTCCCAGCGTTAAAATACGCCCTCCTGTTAATAGAGTCTGAGTGCCTAACTTGTTTTCAAACTCCTTTTCAGACTTGTTTTCATCCAAACTATGAAATACGCAATTATTCCTGTTACTCAGATGAGCAAATTCCGAGTCTCCGAGTGGGAATGTACTCCGACTCTGGTTCTAGAATGGGTC
>CABHPP010134616.1:0-26828 GCA_902168425.1 Peromyscus attwateri
CAGGCGAGCCCCACGAGCCCCGATCTTGGGCGGGCAGAGTCCGCGCCCAACTCTGCGCCCCACGTCTCACACGCCCGAGGGGGCACGTGACCTTGGGTACTGCTCTTGCCTCTCCGAGCCTCGATTTCCCCACCTATGCACAACGGAGCCCACCCCCACCCCCCAGGAGTCTTTCGAAGCGTTAAAAAAGCCAAAATTCCCAGGAGGGGGAGGAACAGCCCTGCCAGATGTGTGTCCCCTCCCCAAACAGAAACAGGTCACCCGAGAGGAGCCCTCACTCCGCTTTAGACTCAGTCAGTGCCCACCGAGAAGCCCCAAGGATCCCTGGTCACACATGCAAGGAGCTCTAAGTGGCTAGTTCGCCCACGGCCTGGGTGGGTGGTGGAAGCTCTGCCTGTTGACCTAAACAAAAATAGAGTCCTGCAATGAATGTCCAGGGAAGCTGTGAGGTCTAGGTGCAGGGATAGGTGAGAGCTGAACGGAGAGATAAAACAGCGCAACTGTCTCCCTAAATAGGAGCTGGCCGTGCAAATGATGGTAAGACGTTTCCTTCCAGCGGAACAAGTGGCAGGGACAGATCTGCCGCTGATGCCTGATGTTTGCACCTAGTGACACCCATTCACTAATCGAAGGGACCTTACAGAATTTCATTTGGTGCTCAGGATGGCCCCCTGAGGTCGCTGCCTCTGTTCCCCTTTAGAGAGGGTCCCAGAGGACCCAGACAGTAGAAAGGATGTAAGGAACCCTTGCCACCTCTGGATCCCATGGGTGCAACAAGGGCTATGTCTCTCACAAAATTTTGTAACCAAACGCTGTTCCTCCTACAGGAGGCCCTACTTCCAAATGCTCAGTTTCAATCTATCCTGCCCAAACTCTACTCTGTTTTAGAAGACCCCAGGGATTCTCAGGGTAAAAGCCACTGCCCTCCTATTATAGAAGTGCAAGGATTAGAATTTGAGGTGTTCCGGTTTTCTTTGGAATTAGTATTAGTTTGAGCCACATGAACTTGTTCCCACCCAACATTTCCAATAGTTCACAATCAAGGTCTTCTGGAACCATTTGATAACCAGCTAATCTCTCTTCTTGGGCAGACTCCCCAGCAAGACACACCCAGTGCAAAGCCTGCCTGGCACAAACCTGCACTCAGGCTAAATTGTCTTCAGCCCAGTCCCTGCTCCTTCCATGAAGGTTCACACCTACTGCTCTGCAGCCTCATTTTCCGGTCATTTTTCTCTCTGTGTTCTTTTGGCTGCAACCCGTGGAGAGCATCAGCTGATGCTGAGAAGATGGTCTGGCTCCATCCTTAGGTCACTACTGCCTTGAAAAGCACCATTGTTGCCACCTGATTCCCAGTTGTCTCTAAATGCTGGTAAAGTCTGCAAGATTTCTCAAGTACCCACATCAGGTAGAATCTCTTGTTACTTAGCAGTGTGTGGTTTTATATCCTAATGATTTTATTAAAGCAAACCTGAACAATATCCAAACGTGTTCCTACTACATGAAAAGACATGTGGTGAAGTCATTTAAACGCAAAGTTCAAGAGTACTCTGCACCTGCTTGCTTCTGTGTCAACTTGCAATTCGTTCTTCTTCTTCTTCTTCTTCTTCTTCTTCTTCTTCTTCTTCTTCTTCTTCTTCTATTTATTTATTTATTTATTTATTTATTTATTTATTTATTTATTTATTTATTTATTTTTGGTGGAGCCAGCATCAACTGCTTTCAAGAGAACCCGGAGGACCCTATATTCGGGTTTGGAAAGAAGGTGGGTCATGGCATGAGCCTTTTGCTCGCTGCCACAGCTGCCCGTCTTCTCATGTCTGTCTGTCATACCTTACTTAGCATCTTGGAAAACAGCCTTTTGTCACCTCTGTTTTGTTGGTGAAGAACCAGACTCAGAGATGCTCCGTTGCTGGCAGAGTCTCACAGTCTAGAGGGAGCGTGGGGTTCCTTGCCTCAAGCCCTGTTGCAAAGCCTCAGAAGGCAGAAGAGTCCGTAACTGCTACTGTCGGTGTTGGCGTGGGCTTGTACAGTGGTGTGCTAACGCTCTCACACTATGTGCCAGGCTGGAAGAAGGGCTTCACTGGACAGTTTACAGCCACGGACAGACAGGGAAGTTATATATGATAGAGTGGGAGCGGGGTGGCGTGTACCTCCCATATGACTGCTGTCCTTATCAAAGGAGGAAATGTGGGCGCAGATTCATGCACAGAAAAAGTACCATGAATGACACTGTCACAAGCCAAGGATCTACAAGAGTGTCCAGAGAAAGGCCTAGAACAAATCTTCTGGACAGCGTCACAAAGAGAAAATCTAATCCCCTGTGGAGTATCTGCCACTCCAAAAGATGACCGCTAGAAGGGTGGCCTGGCTAGCCAGAGGTATGTATATATGTCTGAGGGCCAGAATCTTGGTCACTCCCCAGTCACTACAGCATCTCTCTTCTCCATCATCCACCTTATTCTCTAATAAATAACTAAATTTAATTAAAAAACCCACAGTGCACTTTGAGCACTTCTGTTCAGTGGGTATGTTTCATGCCCAGAGTCTTCTCTTCCATCCATATGGAAGAATGTCACTGGCCACCCTCTGTGGGTCACTCTCACGGAGCCTTCCTATGTGCTTTTGTGTCGATGCCTTGAGACTGCACAGGATAGGATCATTTGTGTGATGAAGAGTGGGTCTAGCCTGAAGCCTCAGCGCATCTCACCCAGTCCCAGCTCATATCTACCCTAGGTCATGAGACGTCATGGCTAAAAGAGTGTGAATGCCTGAATCACAGTTCTGAGCTAACTAACGTCTCAGGGCCTCCCATGCCAACTGTGTGACTTTAAGCAAGCTACTTATCCTGTCTGGGTTCTGACTGTGAATTGTGGATTTAATGCCTAGCAAAATGTAGGAAGAGGGAACCACAGACACACCGACTACCCTTCCTATGCATAATAGAAAGATGATTTTGCTCGGCCAGTTCAGTGCTCTATAAACACACAAGTGGGTGAGGGTCACTCAAACTCTGATTCAGCCATCTAGAGAGTGGCCCTAGTCCAGAGAACTCACGCGGTCCTGCTTTAGATCACTGATTTCCACCTACTGCCGTCAGGGATCAGCATTTAGAAGAATGTGTACCATAGTTTATTCCCACTCCATATTTGGAGACCAAGTTTCCCTGTGAACCTGTGGGGAGATTAGTGTCTACTTGAATTGTCTTTGAACCACTGCCAACACGAGGAAAGAGGCTGCCAGGTCTGTGACTATAGGATGCTCAGAGAAGTTAATGTTGCCGTGCTAGTTTTTAAGTGATCAAATGTACACATGAAGGTCTTAGAACAGGGGAGCAATCAAAGCCTTCGACGTGCTCAAGGCTGAGCCTTGAGCAAGCTGATCCCTGCTGAGGGTCCAATATGGTTTGTCTTCACCTAAATTCATGTTGGGGCTTAATTAGTCCATGTAGCAGCATTCAGAGGCAGGCTCTAGGGGGAGGTGTAATGGGTCATGGGGGTGAAGCCCTCCTAAGTGGACTGCAGGGACAGTTAGCAGTTCTGCCCCCTTTCCCAGCCCCCGTGAATCCCCACACATCCCCTCTTCCACTTTATGTGTATGTATAAATCAGCATAGACCTCCTCCAGAAGCTGAACAGAGTCTGGCATTGTGTTCCTAGATGCCCAGCTTTCAGAGCTGTGAGTCAAATGACCCCCTTTTCTTTATAAAGTCTCCATCCTCAGGCATTCTCTTATAGCAACAGAAAATGGACTAGAACAGGTCCTGGCTCGCTGCCTCTACCTCATTTCTCCCAGCTCTATCAGATGCACACACAGTGTCTCCGCCCTTCTTGGTGCTTCCTGTGTGCTTCCTTGGAGCACCAGGACTCAGGAAGGGGATTTCGACTTCACTTGACAACCATCAGAAACCGTCTCATGCATCTGTTTAGGACTCTTCCTTTCAAAATGACAAAGAGCCTTAGGCTGCCTTAATCCAAAATGGAAAAGGGCTGGCTCTCGTGACTAAAGGTCTGGGGTAGTCACAGCTGTGTCCATTCCAGAGCTCTAGAGCCTAGAAACGCTACAGATGGGGCTCCCACTGTCACCTGCCAGGCCCGGACACGACCACGTGAGCAGGTGCAGGGGATGGGCTCTTATTTCTTTGCTCCTGGGACTGAGGACTGAAAATAAAGTATTCCAGCACTCCAGGCAGGGCTGCAGCTGCACAAGGAGGCGTGGGTAACAAGAAGCAGACATCAGGGAGCACAGCAGGCAGGATCTGGGCTCTTTGACGCGGCCACTCCAAGCATTGGTGTCTTGTGGGGCTCCCTGTGGCATGGAGAGGGGGAAAACAGCTGTCGGACAGTCAGGTTGATGTTTTGTCCTTAGTATATCCCTAGAACTTGTTATCTATTTCGTGAACCTTCCATGGGAGACCCGAACAAACTCCTGTTCACTGTGGTTGGGCACCAGTTTCAGACCAAAGGAACAACAGTCCTACATAAACTCTGGTGGGTAAGCCAGTGAACGTAGTGGGCTTCCTTATAGGAGCATGGGCGACCCCACACTGCACCACTGCAAAGTCTCACCCAGGATGATGATTTTTCCTTAGCACTGGATGGAGTTGCCACTTCAGCTAACCTCCCACCCCTCTCTATACTCAAGCACCAGACAGCTGCAGCTACATCAGGACTGCAAACAGCTGGTAGAGAAGCATAGAAGGAGGTGTGAGAGCTCAGGCAGGGGTCTAATGACCCTCTCCTACCCCCCCCCCTTCGAGAAGGGAACACTGACAGACCCTTATCTTAAGGGTCTCTTGCAGATAATTTGAGGGCTGTTATGCTCAGAGGACAGAGCTCCACACTAGGGATGCCATCCCTTCACAGACTTATCAGCCTTTGCCTAAAAAGTTTAAAATCATCATATCTTGAGCATTCCCTTAGATTTTAGTCTAGCGATCATCCCTATGTACATGTGAACTTCACAAATGTATATGTTTTTCATTGTTCTTAAATACAACCAAGGAGTCCAAGAGAGAGTGAACGGGGATCAAGGGAGTTTCCTTCTCTTCTACAGTGCCCTAAGACTTCACTTGCCATGATGCCCTAGGCCCCATGGTGAAATCTCCCATGAGCTGCTCTGTGACTCTTCCTCTATCTTCTTTTCAGGCCAACTGATGTCCCAGCTTCTCTGCCATGCAGCAAAAACTTCAACCTCCATTATTATCTGTACACAGTATTGTGGCCTGTCTGTCCCATCCTGCTCATGCTCTCAGAGACAGTGAGTCATTCCAGACACCTACACACACTAACTCAGATTTTCCTAAGGAAGAGCCATCTTTCTGAATGTACATCCCACAAAGCCCAAAGCTAGTGCATCCAAATCCTGCATTTTTATTGCAATTTATTTCCACTGAATTCAAAGGCCATTAGAGTCATTGAAGTGTACTGGGAACCTTAGATCGTCACTCCTGTCTTTTCTGATACAAAGGCCAGCCCCTGTGTGGTAGGCATGGTGTATAGTACATACTCCATCTTTGCTAATCCCTCTGGAGCTCTTTGGCATATCCTAGGGCTGGTGGGTATGGCTCTCCCAGCGGTTTTGCTGGCTACTGTTGTTCAGGTCTGTCCTGGTGTGCTCTCTGCAGCTTTCCCACAGGGACCACGGCCTTCTGTCCTTGATCCAGATTACTCTGGGGGTGACTGCCAACTTCATAAAGGCTGCCTAGTGTTTGCAGCATGTCCTCATGGGGTCTATTTCACAGGTGAACAGGGCAGGAAGGTACTAGACTGTAGAATTTGGAGAATAGAAGCAGCTGCCTCCAGGCTCCTCCCCTGCTGAATGCAGCCTGGAACATTTGCATCCAAACTGTCCCTGCCCTGCCTCTGTCCATCACTGCCTGCCCTCTGCGTTGTTCTCTTAGGAAAGCCAGTGTGTGGCAGTATCTGAAGTTTACTGGAAGGAGGAGTATAGGAGTCAAGGCCTTCCAGAAAAACAGAAGCAACAGAATATGTGTATTGCCTACCCACACACACACACACACACACACACACACACACACACACACACACGGGGGAGGGGGGAGAACACGCTCATGGAGAAAGATATGTTTCCGCTCACACAATGATGGAGGCTGTTAGTTCAGGATCTGCAGAGTTGGTGGGCAGCTAGAAACCCAGAGAAGAGCTCATCTTGTAGTACAAGTTCAATGGCCATCGGCTGGAGAGGTCTTTATTCCTGGATGGAGGCCAGTCTTTTTTGTCTTTTCTATCCAAGCTTAATTAATTGAAGAGGCTTAACTAATTGAATGAGGCCTAGCCACATTGTAGAGAATGATCTGTTTGGCTCAGAATCCACTGGTGTGAATGTAAATTTCACCCCCAAATCATCCCTGTAGATGTAGATTGGAAATAATATCAGGCTACCTTTCTAGGCACTGTGATCCGGCCAAGATGACACATGAAACTAACCTCACAGAGAAGTTGGTCCAAGTCACCAGTAAGGAAAGGATAGAGTGTGTCTATTTGTGGGAATCAGTGGCAGGGCCACATGTTCTGTGAGTGGGCACACTAGAACCCAGGACTCCAAGCTTGGAAGGCACGTTTGATGCTGGGCCAGGTTTCTTTCTTTTAGGTTTTCTGTGAGTGCAAGAAGAAAACAGAACCTTCCAGAACAGAATCTCATTATGGGAAAGGCATATATTGCATTATAACGAAGGTGACTTTAGACAAAGAACTTGGACAGGAGGCGTCAAACCCCAGGAGACCCCCACTCTGCCCTCCTCTGTCAACATCCTCTCTTTGAAGGAAAGGGAACTGGTATTTACTAGTCACCAATTGCCACATAATTGCAAAGAGCAGGGAGACTCCAGCAGCTGGGCAGCCACACCACACTGGCTCTACCTGTGGGCAGTGACTTCCTTGTCCCTTCCCCCACGTGACATGAGATGTGTATTCTTCAAACAATGGTAGGGTCAAGATCTTCCCAGCAGAAGCCCCTGTAAGAAATGTCCTCGTACTCCCCTGAGGCATCCTGTGTGTTTTCTGGAGTTACAAAAGTAGAGAGCCCCACCCTGATCCCAGGAGAACACAGTCCTGCACTTGACTCAGGGACAGGAAGGCAGGAGAGAAATCAGCCTCTAACGCTACTAGGCTGTCACGTATCCAAAAAAGAAAGAAAGGGTCTCTTCCCACCAGGAGGCATCCTGGAGAGTGGAGGGCAGGACAGCAACGGTCCTAAGACCAGCAAGGTCCCCTGGCTGAATGAGGACAGCAGGAAGGGATTCTCTAAATCCCCCTAGTGACGGTTGGGGTCAGCATGTGCCCCTGCCTGCCTGTCCCCAGGTGATTCATTTTCACCAGAGCCTAGGTACTTCCCCAAAGCCGCCAGGACCCGATTATTTATAGTGACACTGGAGACCTAAGCTGATGAGCGCTAAATGGATTTGTGTAAACCATCCTGGAGCTGCAGATGGGGAGGAGGCCAGAGGGCTGGGTGGGTAGGCTTGCCCTGAAGTGAATAGGGAAAATATCGAAATCAGGTCTGGCTCTGGAGAGCAGAGTGCGGTGAGAGTCGGAGCTGACAGCTGCGCTTGAAAGGCCCAAGGAGCTTCAGCCTGAGGATTTGTGCTAAAAATAGCATCACTGGCTTGTGGGTAGAGAATTTGACCCAATTAGAGATTACCAGTTTCAGGAATTACTGGAAAAGAAATCTCATTAAATAGGTTAAATATAGGAGCCAGAAGCTTAAAAGGCCATTTGGGACTAAAAGGAAACCCAAAACTCCAGAAAGATTTAAAAATAAATTTTGTTTCTCCTTTAAGAGCAGGGGGTCTCAGTGGGCTACCTAAACCCAGCCTCTGTCTGGAAGGTCCTGAGATGAGCTCTCAGGGCTTGGATTCACAGACAGGGCCAGAGGCTCCTTCGGAGCCACCTTGCAGCCCTGGACCTGAGCCCAGAGACGTCCCCACTAGCTGCTTCTGGAGCGCTAGCTGTTAAATGACCATGCTCAAGAGTCAGAAGTGGAGCAGGGGCTCTGATCACACTCGACACACATACATGAAAACACTGTCAGCACACAGTGGTATGTGCCAGACCCCACCCATCCGGGATTCTCTCTATCTCCACCCACCACCTAACCCCAGCCAGGAGCCCGGCAGTATGCTCCTCACCTCCCTCTCCTCCCCACGGCCAATCTGTCACCAAGTCCTATGGATCCTGTCCCCAAAATAGCTTCCTCCTGTGCATCTCCACACTAGACCTGTCACTGCCTGAATTCAGGTCCTCAAAGATTGCTGCCAGGACCCTCAGAGCTATCACCCTCTGTTCTCTTCCGGAAGCTCCCCACACGCACCTGCTCAGGCCCCAGCACAGAGTTTTCTCTGAAATGTGAAGAGGATCTTGTCATTTTCTGACTCGGAAAAACTCAGCAGCCTCCTAGTGCCTCAAAGCATCCCATCTAGTGTGCCTTCACAGTGCCGTGTTCCAAGGAAAGCCCTAAAACAATACATACAATGTAAAAATTAAAAAAGAAAAAAACGCTGTCTTTGAACACACTCAGAGGTGATGAGCCAGAGCAGGCACACCTTCACTGCAGGCAGAACCTCCGGTTCCTCACCAGAGAACACCCAAGGCATCCTAAGGATGAGCCGGACCAGCACAGTAGCCCTGGGGCTCTTCCTGCTATAGCTTCCCTCCTCTATACACACCTTGCTGCCGGTCCCCTTTGCTGCTCCCCGGGAGTCTTGTCCTGTTCCTGTGCTCTGCTTCTGTAGCCTGCCACCATCCTTTGAAACCCTACCCCAATCTTGGATCCTCCTCTTTCCGGTTCACACTCCACGCAGGACACTTCCAGTCACCCGAAGGTGAGGGGTTTCCCACACTAACCGAAGCTGACAGCAGCCGGATGTCCTACAGTGACACTCAGTTGTGACACTGCTACCCAGAGGTTTAGTGTCAGACCCTACAGCTTAGGGCTCAGACCCTCAGCTGCCTCAGCTTCAGATGCCAGCTGCAGGCAGGGAGTCCCAGGTCATTCACAACTTCTGTTAGACACAGCTGCAAATCAGAAGTTCCTGTAACTCCGGCCTAAGTTTCCAACATTGTTAAGAACACCTCAGAAACCTCTAGAGAGTCGCCTTGCTAGGTTAGCAGTTCATTACAAAGGACATTAAAGGACACAGTTGAACAACCACAGAAAGAGATACACAGAGGTTTAGAAAGGCCCCAAAGCACTGGCACTTCCAACCTTACGAAGCTTTGGGGTGGATTGCCACCCCAGCAGCTGGAGGAGTTGTTGTTTACTAACATATAAGCCTAAGTTCCACCCTCTGAGGTGTCTAAATCATTGATTATTGGTGATCAATTAAAACATCACCTCATTTTTCCTCTCTAAATGTCCACAGGTAAGGCTGAAAGTTTCAACCCTAACCATCTCAAAATTGCTTCCTCCATCCTGAAGCTGGGCACTCACAATAGCAATCAGTCAGCTCGCTGATGTACAAAAATGCTTCACTTTGGAGACTCTGAGGTTTGGGGAGACTGTGTGCTATGGAATGTGGTCAGAGATCACGTACCCACATCATCCAGGCCTGTTCTGTCCACCAGGCAGGAAACAACCTAGAAGTCCATAGCCTCATCTTTATTCCCATGGTTGAAAAGGAGAAAGTCTCTTCGAGCATGTGGCTCCAATCTGCAAAGGTCTCCCTGGCCCTGCTCTGGTCACATGCCTTCCATGGGAGTAGCGCTATCCAGGGGATCAGTGTCCTCCCTCAGGTAAGGAGGTATTGGAAAGACATTTAGGAATTGCAGTCCATGACAGCGTGTTGGTGCGGGAAGACCAGTAAACTAGGGCCAGACCTCACCAACTGAGAAGCAACCCAATTGCCTCTACCCTGAAGAACAGTCCCTCATTGCCCATACAGACCTGCTGCCTTTACCCTCCCTTCAGCCTTATTCCTCATGCTAGTTAGGTTTATTTCAACTTGACAAAGGCTAGAGTCATTGGGAAGAGGGACTCTTAATTGAGAAAACGTCTCCATCAGATTTGGCTGTAGGCAAGTCTGTAGGGCATTTGTGATTAATGATTGATGTGAGAAGGTCCAGCTCATTGGTGGGGGTGGGGGGGTGGAGTGAGAACGGTGGGGGTGGGGGTGGCAGTCCCATCCTTGGTTCTGGATGGTATAAGAAAGCAGGCTGAGCAAGCCAAAATGAGCAAGCCAGTAAGTACTGTTCCTTCATGGCCTCTACTTCAGTCCCTGCCTGATTTCCGTCAGTGATAGACTGTTTCCTGGAAGTATAAGTTGAAATAAACCCTTTCTCCCCAACCCCCACCAAGCTGCTTTTAGTCAGGGTGTTTCATCACAACAACAGAAACATAAGACGGAATCTGGTTCCAGGTTCATGGGGTTTTGCTATAACAGACCTGATCATGTTGTTTGGAGGAAGATTATGGAGGTGATTGGAACTTTGGTCGGAAGAAGTCATTAATGCTCAAAGTTCAAGGGGCTGCCCTATATGTTCTCTTAAGGAACTTATAAGACAAGGCTGAGAGCAATACAGATGATGAAGGCCTGGCTTATAAAGCTCCAGAGGGAAGTTTAGAGTCTCTCAAGGTTTATTATTGGGGCCATTTGTATGCTATTTTAAATTAAATACCACTAAAGTGAAACATTTGCTTTTCTGAGACAGCCAATACTGGTCAGCTAGGGCTGAAGAGTAAGCTGTGATTAAGAGACCAGCATCAGTGAGGCTAAATCTTCTGTGAAGTGTTTCCTCGGGGTCAGCACACAGGAACTGTGGTGGAGAGGCAAGGATATACCTTGTGCTGGAAGCTGAACTGGGTAGTGTGTGAGTCTCCCACGGCTTGTTTTGAAAGCATAAAGGGGTCATGGAGAGCAGCTGCAGCTTGGCACTGTGAAAAGACAGCAGAAACCATTAGTGAAGGTACAGCCTCAGTTGCAGTAGGAACCCCAGGATTGAAGGGGTCATAGAGAGAAGTTGAGGGCTGGCACCATGTGGCAGAGCTAGAGTCCCTGAAGAGATCCTGGGGGAGGGTATTGGTGAAGACACAATCCAGGCGCAGTGGAGATCCCAGTATACCGGAGGTGCCAGTACAATGGGCCAAGAGCCCAGGACAGCAGCTGCTGTGAGGCCAAGACAAGCTGTGTGTGCTGTGGATGGCAAAGCAGGAGAAATGGAGAGTTTTGGAGGAGCCCAGAAGATTGTGGGTGAGTCCAGATGTCTGACACTGAGCTTTTAACACTGCTAGACTTTGGTTTTGGTTTAATCTGGCTGGGAAAACAGAACTGTCCTGGCTCTTCCTTTTTGAAATAAGAAGTATATAACTTACTTTTATTTTACATGAGTCTACAGTTAATAGAATTGAAATTTTAGAGAGACTTTGGATATATTAAAGAAACTTAGCTTTGAAAGAGACTTTGGATGTTTTAAGAGACTGAACCTTTGAAGTGTTTGAAGTTTTAAAGACTGGGACTTTTAAAAACTAGAATGTTTTATATTGTGGTATTAACATTAACATGCTATCTAGGGGACAAACAAGAAAGGAAAGGTTATGGATTAATAAGTGATGTATTTGTGTATCAAGTAGACATGGAGTCAATTGTTCTGGTTAGTTTTATTTCAACTTGATATGGGCTAGAGTTATTTAGGAAGAGGTACTCTCAATCAAGAAAACAGCTCCATAACATTTACCTGTAGGCAAGTCTGTAGTTCATTTTCTTGGTTAATGATTGATGTGAAAAGACCCAGCTCGCTGAGGGTGGTGCCACCCCTGGGCAAGTGGTCCTGGATGGTGTGATAAAGTAGGTTGAGCAAACCAGAGAAAACAAAGCAGTAAACAGTATACCTCATGGTTTCTACTTCAGTTCCAATCTCCAGGTTCCTGCCTTGAGTTCCTGTCCTGACTTCCTTCAGTAATGGAGTGTGACCTGAGGGTTGTAATCTAAAGTAAACCCTTTCCTCTCCAAGCTGGTTTTGGTTGTGGTGTTTGTTTTATCATAGCAGTAGAAACCTAATTAAGACATTACTCTTCAGTATCGTTATACTTACCTGAACGGGGCCTGCCAAAGTTTGCATTTATCTGAAATGTCTTAGGAAAGAGTGTGTTTGCAGATGTAATTTGTCATGAGCAAATGATGCCATCAGCATAGAGCAACACATCTGTGCCTTCCCACACTTCCCAGAAGATGACACCTGTTCCATTGGCCTTTTTCACCAGGTATTCCTCCCTTTCCCGAGCCATGACCATGACAATCCACTCTTACAATTCTTCGTATCAGTAGTATCTCTAACAGTCAAATCACACATTGTACTGCACACCATCACGTATAGATTCAAGGAAGCTGGAAGTGGGTAAAGAAACTATGATAGTTAAAAACGCAATGGAAAGAATCAGTACAGCTGGTCAGATCTGGATACAATAAATAGATCACCGAGATGTTGAGGTAAGGTATGTGTGCCTAACAGTGTCATGTCAATCTGAGGTTTGATCAGGTGAAGCTGTGTCTGAGGGTAGCTAGGAGTACATCACCTGACAATTTCTTGGTCAGAGACTGGGATGAGCATTAAAAAGTGACTCACTGGGGCTGGAGGACGCCTCATCATATGAGAGCACTTACTGCTCCTTCAGGGGATTGCATTCAATTGCCAGCACCCATAGGGACTCTCCATCATTCCAGTTTCAGGGGATCTGACACCCTCTTATGACCTCCATGCTCACCAGGCACACACATGGTGCACAGCCATATAGGCCTGCAAAACATTCATACACACGAAGTAAAAATGAATCTTTAAAACAATAATCAGTAATAAAGTCAGCAATGACATGCCTAGTTGACGCCTATGCCTACTATGCTGTAGGCTGAAGAGTCTCCCCTGATATGTGTCTATGTCTTTGGTCTAATCTGATAAGCCTGATATGTTTGGTGCATCCTACATTTGGTGGTTGTTTTCCCACTGTTTGCTGAAGTGCTGTGAGTCCCAAAGACCCAGAAATGTTCACATGTGTCTGCTTCCTCCAAATATCTGGTGGCTATTAAAGAGCTAGGTCATCCCACCTTAACTGTTGGTCCCCAGTGGAGTAACTGGCAAGGCATAGCTCATTCAATTTGTTAGTGCTCTTGTGATAGATCAACTTAGATTTAGTATGGACACAGGGAAGAAGTCATGGGCCAGACCAAGGCAGAGCTCGGTGTGACATTAGCACAAGCTAAGGAACCTCAAGGATTGCTGGCCCCCAAATGTGATGGGGGAAGCCTCCCATGCACACACTCCCTTAGAGCCTATGTGAGCACTTGGAGTGGCTCAACAGACCAAATTAGCATGAGGCAGGTTAACAAGGGGAAAGGGAGACGTGTTTTATTAATTTTTCACGTACACGGGGATCTCCATAGGAGTATAAAGTCCAAAGAAATAATTGAAGTGTCACCTTTGATAGTTCTTCTACAAATGATGACAATGTCGTCAAAGGAATAGCAGAGCAAATGCATCTCTAGACTAAGGTAATAAATTCTAGCATATGGGTGGGAGTTACACGCCTGCATGAAGATGGAGGAAGACGCAGGTCACTCCAGTGAGTTTATTGATTTAGTTGTATTGCAACCCCAACTTGCAGTTCTGCTGATTAAAGCTATTTTCTTGCCTTTGGGGGAGGAGGCCATCCCTACAGCAATCTTCATGGCTTGACGCACATGGGAAAAAAAATGGCCTAAGTGATCCTTTCTGAAGATAATAGCCTGTGACTTCAGTCTGAAATAATCAATATAGCAATGAGAGTTAGTGATAACATGTCCTTTAAACTTTGTGGCATAGGACTCAATTTTTCTAAATGTGGCAGGTACCTGAAAGAATGTGTATTTTCCAGTTATAGACAGCTTAGCTTCCCACACACAACAAAACAAGTTTGTTAAGGATGTTCAAAGTTGATCTTTACAAGTGTCTTGTTGCTTTAACCTATTAATAATTGAAAGAGATCGATTGAAGCTGATTAAAGTCATCCATTCTAAGAAGCTCTTAGTGTCTCTTTATAATTCTACCAGTTTTTAATTCACGTCTTTGTAGTCTTTGCATTGAATAGTTAGCAATGATATCTTCCTGGTGAACAGGAGGAGCTCTGCTCTTTAGGGTAGGATATTCTCTTTCCTAACATTGTGTTTGGTGTTTAAGTTGTCTTGCCTAGTTTTAATATTACCAGTCATGCTTCTGTCCAGCATTGACTTTGCTGGACTATCTTGACTAGTTACCATCCTGTGCCATTGTTTGCCATTCTCTTAGTAGCTCTGGTGAGTGATATATTTGTTAGTGTTGTTGGTAGGCACAGCATTTGTCATTGAGCCAGCCCTCCAGTTCATATCACCTCTCCGGGTCCATTTCATTCCCTCCTAGAACACTCCAGAAGCTTCTCTGAGTAGTTACTTGGTCTTTGGTTTTCTTTCATTTAGTCCTCTTTCACAACATATATTCTTCAGATTGTACAGTGCTAGGATAAAAGCTAACTTGTCTCAGTCCTTTAAAACTAGAATTCACGTTTGCTTTTCTCTTCCTGGCTGTAGGAAGTCTATTCTCAGAGCCCCTGTTCTGTGCAGGTCAGCTCTTCCCCATCCTCCAGCAGCTCTTACCATCTCCCTGGACTATGGTTTGGTGCTCACCCACTTTTTAGCTACCCTGTTAGTTCCTTTAAGGCACCACCATGTCTTCAAGTCTCATCTCTTGGTTTTTCTACTGAGTGTCATTCTAGGTCTCGTGTGTCTTTGATCATCTGTAAGTATGGGTCCCAGGCTTACTTTTTCCTAATCTGTGAAGAGGTGGGGGCCTAAATTTCAAATGTTCTCCCACAGAGAGTACTTAGGCACCTTATGTCACTCAAGGAGACTTCTGCTTAGAATGCCAGGTGGGTCTTTCCTTTCTCTCTCCTTCTTATTTTCCTAACTTTGATATTAAAACTTTCAAGTATAAAGAAGAGTGGAAATTGTCTTTGACTCAGTTGAAGGACAGTTACAGACACTGTAGAACTTCATCCATTTCCTAAGAATGAAGGCTGTAGTTTCTTTAATAGCTCCTAAGAAAATCAAGCCAGCTGGCCATTAGTTATTTTCCTCATGCCATGACAGCCCCAACCACTTTACATTTCCTTCACTGTCCCCAAACACCCTTTTGGGTATTCGTTCTCTAAAGGAAAATCTAACCAAGGTTCACATGTTGCAACCAGTCAGTATTTTTTTTTTAAATTTTAGAACAGCCCTGCTACCTTTGGTATATAAAACATTTTTTTCTTTTTTATAAACATAATCACCCAAAGGGTCTGAGTGCACTAGACCCAGCTTGTCCACCAGGCTGTCCATATTCCATGGCTGGGGGCTACTCTAGTTACTGCTTCTCCAGGCTGTCAGAGTGGAAAACTGCCTTTACCTCAACTCTACCCCTAAGGACAGTTCCTCTTCTCCTCTCTCTCTCCTTCTCTCTTTGGGTGGTTCAGACCTTTCTTTTTCTTCAGCTGGCTCCTTCTCCAGAGAAATCTCTCAGCACCTCCTTAAAGGCAAACACTCCACTTTTTAGAATCACCTCTTCTATGCAGACAAAAATGTGGAAGCCTGGAGGCTGGCAGCCCTGCAGGAGATCTCACCTACATAGCTGGAGCTAAGATAGGTCAAGGGCAAACAAACTCCTGAGGAGTGTGTCCAGCAAGATACTGAGCTTGGCAGAAATCTGCAAAATGAGCACTGCTACCATATCACATGACTTATTCCATGGAGACATGAACAAACCTGGGCAAGCCACTCTGACAGTTGGAAAGCCTCTTCTCAGAAGTTGTTCCTGTTACATCACCTGGGGGAGGAGCCTTGTGAATCTTGCTAGCTTCAGGAACTTCCAGAGACTTGTGAGGTTTCTTTACTTCCCGGGTGTTGGCAAGCCTCTTTCCATTGTGGGACATTTCAGTTTGGAAGGAATAGCTACATAAAACTCCATCCATTTCTCCAGCTCTTTCTGAAACCTCTTCTGTAATGTTTCCTGAACCTCGCAGGTGGAGGTTGCTATGGATGTCTGACCCACAGCAAGTCACTTAGTCTCAGCAGCTGGACCAGTTATGAGTCTCTGCAGTATACTTCTCACTGCAAAGGAGGAGGAGGGAGAGGAGGAGGGGGGAGGAGGAGGGGGGAGGAGGAGGAGAGGGGGGGGAGGGGGAGGAGGGAGGAGGAGGAGGAGGAAGGAGGAGGAAGGAGGAGGAAGAAGAAGGAAGAAGGAGGAAGAAGAAGGAGAAAGAAGAAAAGTTTCCTCCCATAACCAGTTGAGGCCAATAGCAAGTGATCTATGGGCTTAACAGAAATGGCCAGAAGGCATTTTGACAGGCACATCACATCCATTTAACAAAACAATAGCATTAGCCTCCATATTGAAGCCTACGGGCTTTCGAATTGGCTTATAGCACCAAATATTAGGTCCTTCCTGTGGCACAAGTTGCATCTGTAACAGTCATGCCACTATTGTACCCATGGGCACATCTTACCTGGCATGTAGGTACTCTACCACTCAGGGTCCACACCTGAACAGGACTGTTAGTAACACCCCCCCCACACACACACCCTGCCAGAAGCCCCTATAATGCCTTCTAGCATTATGAAAACCAGCCAGCAGGGAAGGAACTTTCAATTCAATCTCAGCCTGGTTTCACCATGTCCTGTAGCTAATGCATTCAATGCCTTCAAAAATAGGGACTGACTATCTAGTTCTGACATTCAACTAACAGCACTGGCCATGGCTTTTATAATTTGGGAGACCTGAGGGCTTTCCTGGCCAATAATTGATATGGAATTTACATACCCTGGCACTGGGATTTTCATTCAACAACCATATGGCTCCTGGTGGATATCTCCCACTCATGATGGGTGTCTTTATTCAGACAACTTACCCATTATCTTTTGTAGTGGGTGGCTGTTTGAGCCATGCCCTGAAGCATCGCCCCCTAGTGAGGTAGCAGATAGCTGTTACACCTGCCTATGACCTTGAGGTACATGCCCCTAAGGTGTGGTCACTGGGAGACCCTTAAAATCTGGGATGCACATATGCTTTCTCTCTTGGCTACCTCATGGTTTGGATGCTGAGATCTTGGACCAAGCAGATCAGCGTGGGACATAGCTCAGCTTTCGCGGACCCTACAATAACTCTCCTGTGGTTGTGAGTTAACCCCCAAATAAATTCCTTTGATCATTAAGCTGACTTCGTGGATTGCCTGCGATTTAATCTCAATAATCTGTTTGTTCTTTCAAATGCCTTTCCATGTCTGTAAGATACTCAAGAGTTGGCATCATATAACAACACCTTTTCACAGATGGTGGGCAGAATCTCTGAATGTTTGCTGCCAATCCGGCCCAAGTGCAAGTTTGGTCTTGGACAGTTAAAATACAAAAACAAACAAACAAACAAAAACCAACCTGTTATCCAGGCCCAATACACTGTGAAAAGATCTCATAACTGTCAGTAATTCTTCCACCAGAAGATCAGTATTTGCAATAGCAGCTTATATGGGGAACACCATGTTATTTAGTTTGACATGATCCACAGACATTGTCCATAACCACTAGCCTCCTCACACTGGGGTAATGCTGCTTCCACAGGTCCACTGTGTCTCTCCCACCCTGATGGTCTCAGTGGGGCTGCCTTGTGACATTTAGCCCAGCTCAGGGCCAAGGGCTGCATTCTAGCCTTCAGTGCCTGCCACTAGAGTCAGTCCCCCATTTCCATCCGGCTCTGGGCTGGTGACTGACACTGGAGGGCTTCTGACAGGGCTCTGGGATGGTTGAACAGTCCTTACCCCTAGAATACTTCCTATCACAGCCATCTATCTGTCAAGCCTAACCTTTTCATCTATGTTATTTTATTATGTATATCTTCTGCGAACCACTGCTCAGATTTGAAAGCCTTCCAGAAGCTCACTAGTATAGCATTCGGCTTTCTTCCCTGGGCACACCAGCTAGATACAATTCTCACCACATTTGCCTTTGAGTGGCCCAAACAGCCTCTTGTGTCTTCTTTGCCCATCTTCATCCCCTTTCGATAGCTTGCGCACTTTATGACCCTGGTTTGTATAGCAGTCATTCATATTGACCAGAATTTCTCCTACCTCATAAAGATGATGAGCTTCCATGGGGCTCAGCTAAACCATGAAATCTCCTCTACCAGATCTGAGGTCCCTGCTGATGCAACCTCTCTTTTAGCTCTCCTGTGAATTCAGTCCTACCTGTCCCAGGGAGCTGGGCAGCAAACACTGCCTCTCTTGTGGCCAGCTCTCTTAGAAATGCCTCTTTGCCATCTGCGGTCCTCCAGTCTCTCATAGTCACAGGCACATCAGTCAGCAATAACCCAGTGGCCCTGCTGGCTTTCCTAAGCCAGTCCATAAGGGACTGATTGTAGCTGGAGAGTTTTTTCTCTGGGTCCCGCCAAGCCCAGGCAGTCCGACAGCCCACTTATAAAATAAACACACAGACGCTTATATTATTTAAACTGTTTGGCCTAATGGCTCAGGCTTCTAGCTATCTAGTTCTTACATCTTAAATTAATCCATTTTTATAAATCTATACCTTGCCACGTGACTCGTGGCTTACCGGCATCTTCACATGCTGCTTGTCATGGCGGCGGCTGGCAGTGTCTCCCTCCGCCTTCCTGTTCTCTCAATTCTCCTCTGTTAGTCCCGCCTATACTTCCTGCCTGGCTACTGGCCAATCAGTGTTTTATTTATTGACCAATCAGAGCAATCCATTTGACACACAGACCATCCCACAGCAACTGATTTCCCTCAGACTGCCTCGGTTTATTCAGCCTCTGCCTCAAGAAGGGATGGGTGGTTTTATTCATCAGTCTCTCTGCTTTCACAGCCCTCAGACAGTTCCCACCCCATCTGCTGTGTCCACAGCCTCATGAGCCAGGTTGTGAGAAGTTCTTTTACATCTCGATTTAAAGTTCTTCTCAACTCAAGCAGTTTGGAGACAGAATACTTCCTGACTATCATAGTTTCCTTGTTGGACCATTTTTTTAAAAAAAACTTTCTTTTTATTTATTCTTTGTGTCTTTCACATCGTGCATCTTGATCCCATTCATTTCCCCGTCCCTTCATATCCACCTTCTGCCCTTGCACACACACATCCCAAATTAAATAATAAAATTTAAGAGAAAAAAAGGAAGAAAGGAAAAAAATCTCATCGTGGAAGCTGTACTGTGACACAGGAGAGCCACACAGTGTACCCTTTAGTCCTTATATCTTTACATACAAGTGTTCATTGCAAAGAGTCATTGGTCTGGTTCAAGGCCTCTGGATTCCGCTACACTATCAATACTGGGCCCTCACTGGGACTCCTCTTGGATATCCTTTTGTTGCCCTGTGTCATGGAGATCCTGCAGCTTTGGGTCTGCAGGACTGGTCCCTTCACGTGCTCCCTCAGACCATGGATGGGGTAGATGTTGGGTGGGCCAACTCATAACTCTGGTTCTTTGCCTGGGTAATTGCAGGGTTGGTCAGTCCACCAGCTCTCCCCTGTCCTCGCCACCAGGGTGAGATCTCAAGCATTGCCCTGGCTAGTTCATCCCTTACAGAAATGAGCAGGGTCAGTTCTCTTGCCCTCAGGCTAGGCTCTCCCACACCTACACCATCAGGGCCAGTTCTACTGCGTTGCCCAGGCAAGGTGCAGGGGCCACTCTCCCAAGTGCTGCAGCTGGTAAGAGGCAGGGCCAGCTCTCCCACCTGCCACAGGCCACGAAGGGGGAGGGTGGGGATAGTGAGGGGTGAAGAGCATCTCTCCCCAGCATGTTGGGCCATTATTAAGCCCTCTATCTGAATGCTGGATTTTCCCTTCTTCTCTATTAAAGGGTATGATGTTTTTCCTAAGAATGTCTCTGAGAGGCTCAGCTGCTTGAACATGTGTTCCCCAGTTGGTGACACTGTTTGGGAAGGTTGTGGAACCTTTGAGAGGTGGAGCCTTCCTTGAGGAAGAATATCACTGGCAGTGAGGGTGGGTTTGGAGTGCTTACAGTCTCTCTCTGCTTTGGGCTTGCGGTTCCATGTGTGAGCTCTCAGCTTCCTGCTCCGGCTGTCATGCCTGCTGCTTCCTCCATGCCTCCCCAACATGATAGACTCTTACCCCTCTGGAACCACGAGTGAACGGAAACTCTTTCTTCCAAAAATTGCTTTGGGTCATGGTATTTCATCACAGAAGCAGATAAGGAACTAAAACAAAGGTTAAACCTAGCTGGGTGTGGTGGCGCATGCCTTTAGTCCCAGCATTAAGAAGGCAGAGGCAGGTGGATCTCTGTGAGTTCAAGACCAGCCCGATGGTCTACAAAGCAAGTTTCAAGACAGCCAGGACTGTTACAAAGAGAAATCCTGTCTTGAAAAACCAGGAAAGAAAGGGTTAAAATCTTCTACCATGTTCTCTTCCTCCTTGCTGTCTGACTTTTTCCATGAGTTCCAAGTTTCTGGATCACAGGAAAAGTTTCGAGATCTTTAGCACAGACCTAACCTTTACTCTTTCTCTTATATTCTGTCTGTTGTAAATAATTGCAAACCAACATCTCCACCCTCTTGTCCCCTTTTCTCACCTTTCTTTCCAAATCAGAGGCTAATTTAGAACATAGCATCCATATGTGTTTTTTCCCACTGTATTTACTCCTTTGCACAAGCACATTCTTTGGGAACACATAGCTGAGTGTCCATTTCATGTCTTATTAGCAACAATCAAAGCCATTAAAAGGTTATTATAGGCTGCTTACAATCCCAACCAATATGTTCTTTGTTCAGGGACTATAGTAATCCTCTAGTCCATCAGTAGTTCAGGGCTTCCCCATGCTCATGGAATGGATGCCATTCATCAAGAAGGCACACCACACCACACCAAACAGAAGAATATGGCCACCCTAGGATTCCCCCCATCCTCGTTACAGATCCTATCTTAGGATGCATGCAACCACAAATACAGCAAGGAGCCATGACATCCCATACCACATAGGGAAAGGTAGCCATATTAGACTTCGCCTACGTGGGCATTCTATCCTCACACAGATCAGCTTCAGATACATAACGCAACACCCACTGAAGGAGCCATTCAATAACCCCTCCCAACTCAACCTTTCAGTCCTTGCTCAGGTGCCAATTGAGTTGTGACACCAACAAATGTCTATTCACCCCAGTTAGGGGACCAACAACAGACCAAAGAAACTATCCAACTCAGTGAGGTAGTGAGTTCATTGAGGTTACTTGAAGTATTATAGATGAGAGGCTACTTACAGGACCATGGATGACTCAAAGGCAGACCCCGGTATGGGTAATGAGTCACCAAAACTGTTTCCCTGGAACACCTCGGATAAGGCAATTCAGCGGGCTGGAGAATCTTCTCCCCCAGCAATTGCTACAGGCAAACAAGCTTGGGGGAGTGGCCTTATGAATCTTGTTAGTTTCAACGACTTCTGGAGACTTGTAAGTTTCTGAGCCTAGTTCAGTTTTATTTATTTCCTTCATCTTAACTGCCTTTCCCCTCAAGAAAGGAATGTTTCAATTGGGAGGAAATTGCTGAGCCCATTTCCACTGATACCAAGTAACTCTATCCAAAATGTAGCTACAGTATCCTGAAGCACCCCAAGACCTGCGGAGCAGATGTGGGTTGGGCTCCAGAGTCTGGAGCCAAGTACAGCAGGGTGTGAGCTGATTTGAGGCACTCTCTTGGATGCACAGCAGCATCTCTTTGGAGTTTTAATCCTCTCTTCCATGATGACTTCAGGAGCATTTTAACTCTGTTTCTCCCTGTGAATGATAATTAGTGAGTAATAACTAAGCATTTACTCCCCACCTGTGTAAAGCTCCAGACACTCTCTGGTGGTAGGGGGCAGGGATGAAAGACAAAGACTTACTGGAGAAAGATCTTTCTTGAAACATTCCCGTTTTCTCTTCTTAAAGGAGCATCTAGCAAAATAAAACGTGCTTGGCCAGATCCACTAGGGTGGGAGCTGAAGGCCCTGGTTTACAGAAATATCTGGTTAGCCCTAGAGGGCTGAGTCCCAGCCGATAAATAATTGCATCTTCCTCCAGCGGGCTAGCAGCAGGAACTTAGTGATTGTGAGCTGAGTAAATTACCTGCCTTGCTTTTCTCCGTGGGTTTATAATTCATCATGCCCTGTAAAAGAAATAGCTCACAGTTCTAATATAGATGCCTCACCCTGTATATTCACCACAGCCCCTTCTTACAGGCTCCTTTATTCACTGAGGTGCAGAGTAACTTGCCTTGTGTCAGATTTCAAACCTTACCATATTAGGTTTCTTTTTTTTCTGATTGTAAAAATAGGTCCTAGAGAATTCGTAAGCCATGGAAGCATGTGTTGAAGAGGATAGGTATCTGTATTCTCACACCCAAAGCTTCCATGGCCAAATGGCTGGGTTCTTTACCATTCCCATTGCTGGTGCCCTTGGCACCTTTGGGTACAGGTGACACTCTGGTGCCTCCAGACTCACAGACAAAAAGATGAGCTTGAAGAAGTAGCTCTCTTGTGCTCAGGGGCCATTTCTGCTTGGAAACACTGGATGATCCTTTGTTGGACACAACCACCCTCTCTAATCCAATTAGCTTGCCCAAGTTCCTTCACCATAAGCTGAGTGCTGGGATAGTATGTAAAATAAAGTAGAAATAGCTGAGTTCTCTAGGAACCATAAGAGTGGAAGCCCCGTGGTCACCGCGTATGATGGTTAGGTTTCTCTTTTTGTTTGTTTTTTGTTAACTTGACACAAACTAGAGTCATTTGATAAGACAGCACCTTAATTGAGGGATTACCTCCATTAGATTGTCTGTGGGCAAGTCTGTGGGGCATTGTCTTCATTCATGATTAATGTAAGAGGACCAGTCACAGTGGGCAGTGTCATCCCTGGGTAGGTGGTTCTGGTTAGTATAAGAAAAGTAGCTGAAGCTGGGCAGTGGTGGCGCACGCCTTTAATCTAAGCACTAGGGAGGCAGAGGCAGGCGGATCTCTGTGAGTTCAAGGTCAGCCTGGTCTACAAAGTGAATTCCAGGACAGGCTCCAAAGCTACATAGAGAAACCCTGTCTCGAAAAACAAAACAAAACAAAAAACAAAAAAACAAAAACAAAAACAAAAAGGTAGCTGAACATGAGCCAGCAGAACAAGCCTCTGCTTCAGCCCCTGCCTCCAGGTTCCTGCCCTGCTTGAGCTCCTGCTTTGGATGCCCTCAATGATGGGCTGTGATTGGAATCATCGAGCCAAATAAACCCCTTCATTCCCAAGTTGCTTTTGGTCATGGTCTTTATCTCAGCAATAGAAAGCAAAACCAGGACACCATTCAAGACCAGAGACGTTTCCTAGAGCTTCCAGTGTCTATTTTACAACAGAAACACATTCTCTCGTAGTCTAGAAGCCAGAGCTTCAAACTCAAGGTTTCAGCATGACTAGGTTCTCTCTGGAGCCTGTGGAGGGATTCTCTCTGCCTCTCTCTAGAACCTGTGGAAGGAGATCCTCCTTGCCTCTTGCAGCTGTGGGTATGAGATGAGGACATATTGTCCCAAAATATGCCAATTCAGGGGCTGGGGAGAGGGATGGTTCAGTTGATAAAATGTCTGCTGAGCAAAGAGGCCAACCTGGGTTTGCATCCTCAACCCCCACGTAAAAGCCTGGTGCAGCAATACCTATCTTAGTTAGGGTTTCTATTTCTGTGAAGAGACACCATGACCATGGCAACTCTTGTAAAGGAAACATTTAATTGGGGCTCGCTTACAGTTCAGAGGTTCATTCCATTATCATCACGGTGGGACATGGCCACATGCAGGCAGACATGGTACTAGAGAAGTAGCTGAGAGTCCTACATCTTGCAGGCAACAGGAAATGGTCTGAAACGCAGGGTGGTATCTTGAGCAAAAGAAACCTCAAAGCCCTCCCCACAGTGACAACTTCCTCCAGCAAGGCCACACCTCCTCATAGTCCCATTCCCTTTGAGGGCCATTTTCTTTCACTCCACCACACTGTCTTTCTGTGACTCCAGCACTGGGGACATAAAGACTAATGGATTCTTGGAGTTCATTTGCCAACCAGCCTCGGCCTGTCGGTGAGCTCCATGTTCAGTGTGTAGCCCTGCTTAACCAAGTAGGCAAACCCACTGAGTGTTTATTCCTAAAGCAAAGGGGTCCTGTGCCTCAACCTGAGTGGTCAGAGGGCAGCCTCACACTCTTCATATACATATATATGTGTATGTGTGTGTACATATATATATATATATATATATATATATATATAAGAATTTTTTATTGATTCCTTGGGAATTCACATCATGTACCCCAATCCCTCTCACATCCCCATCTCTCTATATCTGTACCTCACCACTGCAGTTTCCCACCTCCAAAAGGAACCTCTATCCCCCCCCAAATTAATTAAAAACAAAGCAAAGCAAACAAAAATCCACCTTGCTCCTCCATTTTTCCTGTCTCTCCAACACCTCTTCATTCATCCTAGTGGCTCTGGGAGCTGTGGTGTGTCACCCAGTATACCCTTTTGTCCAATCAGCCCACCCACAAATGTTCATTGCCACGGGTCACTGGTCTGGTTCAAGGCCTCTGGCACACCATCATCACTGGACCCTCACAGAAACTCCTCTCAGATATCCTGCTGTTGTCCCAGGTCATGAAGATCCTGCAGCTATCATTCCACAGGACCAGTCCCTTCACACACTCTAGCAGGTCACAGATGGGGTAGATATTAGGGTGGACCAACCCAAGGCCCAGGATGTGGGTCTGGGTGGTAGCTGAGCTGGTCAGTCTGGGCTGCTGAAACCACCTCCCTCAGGCAAGGTGTAGAGCCAGCTCTCCTAGGCCCACGCCATTGGGGCCAGCTCCCCCAGTCCCATGGTGAGGGGCCGGCCAGCTTTCCTATTGCAGTGTTCAGCCAGGGGTAGGGCCAGCTATCCCAGAGCCAGTGAAGGGCAGGATTGGCTCAACATAGCCCTCGGATTTCAACATGCATGGTTCCTATGAACCACTGTGGTAACACAGGCCATGAACATCAGCACAGAGCCCAGCTGCAGCAGGACCCAGACATGGCCCTTGGCAGCAGTCCTGGCCCAGACAACTGCTGTTTTAGAAAATGATAAGCAGCGCTGGTTACCTTGCGGAAAGGTCATGAGGCACAAGCCACAACAAAACCCAGTATCAGAGCTTTATTGGGGATGGGGGTAGCGGGGACAAAAGAACATGCAGAGAACAAAGAGAGATGGCGGGGGCAGGAGAGAACATAGAAGAGAGGGAGAAGGTGTCTGTGTCAGACCTTTTAAGGACGCCTGTGAACAAGTGCAGGTGGGCTTAACAGAGCTACGCTACGCATGCTCTGATTGCATGACCAGCGTGCGCTGATGATGTAAGACCCCCTGCTTAACTGCTGAGCCGTGCGTGTGTGGCTATGCAGCTGGAGTGGTGGCAGAATCCTACCACCACCACCATGGCCCCAGGTGTCAGTGCAGGCCACTCAGATCTGCATGGCCCCCAGGCTCACATTCTTAACAGTTGGCTGACTTAAAGCTGGGAAGCTGATAAAGCAGGATGAAGCCGTGAACATGTACTATGATTTTAGGGAAAAGCTGACTCAGGAGGGACTGTTTGCCAAATAGCAACTTGACAGCTTTTTGTAATCGTGCTTTCTTGCCTAATTTAACCATTTGATAGAAGAGTATGTTTCTTTTACACTTCCCACACAGCAAGCAGGGAAACCTCTGCTCTGGGTTTCAGGTGCTACCTGGCGGCATTCTCAGCTCTTGGATTGGTGGAAGCTAGTGGTCTGCTAAGTTAATCCTTCAAAAGGCTTCACCTGAGAGTCAAAGGCTGCTAGGTCAGATGCAGATGTGACTGGTAAATGGCTATTAAGGGAAGTAAAAGGAAGCCACAGTGATCTTACTGTCTATCTGCGTCATTCCAACCCTCCACAATGGGAAGAACTAATTAGCCATTCATAGGCGTGGCTCCTTGGGGATGCCATTCTCACCAGATATATATATTAGTGACACGGCTAGTCTTTATTATCTTACTCTAGAGCTCTGTTTGTTCTGCCATTTCTCCACAAATTAGTTGTTCTTTGTCTAAGAAGTATCAGTGCATCATATTTTGGTGCAGCTTTTAAACTTCACTTTTTCTTGGCCCCCTTCATATGTGTAAAATTAATAAAACTTGTATACTTCTAATTAGTTATTTAACCTTGTATGAACTTGGTTCCTACATTCAGCCAAAGAGCCCACATAAACACTAAGGGAAACGGGATAGATCAGACTGCCCCATTCCTATAAGCAAACTTCAAAACTCTCAAAAGACTCAAATTCATACAGAAGGGTTATCTGGCAACAATAAAGTTAAGATACATGCACTTTTGAAAAAGAATGCTAAGATTTCCCCATGTATGTGTCATTTCGAAAGCGTTTGAGGAGTTGACAGGATAGCCCATTGGGGAGCACTTGCCTAGGTAAGCCAAGATTATCTTGTAAAGGCTTGGTGGACTGACCCTGGTGCCACCAAACAAATAAACATGCATTTCTAACTATAGCAGTATGCCAAATGAAACCATAACAAAAACATTTGAAATCCTTAAAAGTAGGCAGTGAAAATACAGCAGCTCCGTATTTACAAGATGCAAAAGCAGCAATCAGAAAGGTAGGGCCTCAAATTCTTAAACAGAAGGAGGAGGAGGAAAAGGAGAAGAGAAGGAGGAAGAGAAGGAGGAAAAGGAGGAGGAAGAGGAGGAGGAAAAGAAGAGGAGAAGAGAAAGAGGAGAAGAGGAGGAGGAGGAGGAGGAGGAGGAGGAGGAGGAGGAGGAGGAGGA
>CABHPP010134616.1:29271-42085 GCA_902168425.1 Peromyscus attwateri
CCAGGGGGCTTTCTAAAAAGAAGTCTACAAGTTGATTCTAAAACTTCTATTTGAAAACAGAGACCTGAGGAAGGGTAAGATATCCCAGGATCTCTGGCCAGGAAGGCAGATGTGCCTTGTTCAGCCTTCATCAGAGAAGCTTCCTCCTGCAGCAGATGAGAACAAATACAGAGACCCATAGCCAGACAGTATGCAGTGAGAGTTCTAAGTGAGATGTCTCCATCAAATCCCTCCCCTCAGGGCCCAGGGAAGGCAAGCAGAAAAAGTGTAAGAGCCAGAAGGGATGGAGGACACCAAGGAAGCAAGGCCCTCTCAATCACCAGGACCAAAGCTCACATGAATTCACAGAGACTGAGGCAGCATGTCTCCATCCACCGGTCTGCACCAGTTGCGGTCCTAGAGCTGAAAGGAGAAGCAGACACCGGCCCCCATCCCTAACCCAGAAGCTACCTCCAATTGATAATCACTTGCAAATGAAAATTTGCTTTCCTCCAAAGGATTCGCACTGGGGGTCATAAACTACTCTTAAGGGTAGACGGCAAGCCCAGCCGAAGATGGTCAGAAGAAAATGAACTCAACAGCATCTTTGGAGGGTCCTCATCTCATAATTTCATGTAAGGGCTCTTCCTTTAAAAAAAAAATCTTATTTTTTTATTTATATTTTTTCCTTCGCTCTTTTTCCCCCTACAGGTCCTTTGATTACATATACATCATGGAATCTGGGTTAGTGTTTTTATGGGATTTCTGAGGGTGTTAACGCGTGGATCTCTGTTTCTGGTGCCTCTTCTTGGGGTCTTCCCCTCCTGTTTGTTTTATGCAATTGCGATGTGTTAGCTTTGTTTTATCTTATTACATTTTCTATTATTATCTCATAGATGATATCTGATGAGACACAGAAAGGGGGAAAATCTGGATGGGAGGGGAGGTGGAGAAGCTGGGAGGAGTGGAGGGAGGAAAGACAGTAATAAGGATATATTATGTGAGAAAAAATCCATTTTCAATAAAAGGTAAAAGAAAAGCTATAATAGAGGGAGGGGGAAAGGGAGGGAGAGAGGGAAAGGGGGGTCAGGAGGAAGAGGAAGGAGAAATTAAATAGGACAAAAAAATCTAGAAATAGAGCCACATGTATATGAAATTTGACAGAGATGGCATTACTGATTCCTGAGAAAATGACAGATGTTCAATAGAAAAAATACTACAAAACAAGAAACTAGAGTCTGACTTGATACCAGATCCCAGTTACAGGTGATGTTGACTCATATATACAGGGGAAGAGACCCTTCTGAACTTCAAGGCAAGAAAGATTGCCTCCATAAGATACCAAAGACACTGGGCAGTGGTGGTGCATGCCTTTAATCCCAGCACTCAGGAGGCAGAGGCAGGTGGATCTCTGAGTTCAAGGCCAGCTTGGTCTACAAAGGAAGTTCCAGGACAGCCAGAGCTATACGATGAAAACATGTCTCAAAAAACAAAACAAAACAAACTAATAGGTTTTCTGTACCCCAATAATAGGTTTCTCCACCGATGTAGTAAGCCAGATCAAGTGAATTAAAAAGTAAAAGGCCATGTTTATTCTGAACAAAGCAACTCCCAGGTGACTCCTCCAGCCCCGAGAGATAGAGGCGGGGGCAGGGGCAGAAAAAATCACCTGGCTGATCTATGAAGGAGGGAGTTTAAATACTGTAGGTGAGGGGTGATGATGTGTCAGCCACAAGCTGGATTTGTGCCCAATTATAATGCTTTAGTTGGGGATTGGGCAGCTGGCAACTTCCGGGGAGAAGCCACCCATCATTGCCAAGAATGCAGAACTGGGTTTCCTGGTGGTTTTTCTGAGAGGGTAAGGTTTGGAGAGAGAGAAATGGGGCTGAGCTGGAGATTCCAGCCAAACACAAACAACAAAGATACCAAAGGCAAGACACCCCCAGAATAGACTTTATGACAGGAGAGTGGAGAATTCCTGTTTACCAAGACATCCTAAATACATAAAGACAAGCCACAAAGGAAACAAAACTCCACCTCCAAAGCTGAGAGTGTATCCACTTCCAACTCATACAAAATTGACCTTCTGTGCCCACAGATTGCTCATCCACAGACTTAACTGAAGATCAAAAACATCCATAGGAAAAGCTGTATCTGAACTGACCATGTAGAGATGCCCCGCTCCACTGTTATAGGAACCACTATTTGCATAACACGACATTATGTTAGGTGTTGTGAATAATCTAGAGATGGTTTAAGGTACATGGGAAGACGCATGCAGGTTCTACACAAATACATTTTTCAGTGAAAAGGACTCTGAATTTGGGAATCTGTAGAGATTATGGGATAGACCAATCTCACTGACACTGGAGAATGGCTGTAAAAATTCTTATAAATCATTGTCCTGACTAGTTTTTTAATCAACTTGACACAGCTGGAGTTATCTGGGAAGAAGAACCTCAGTTGAGAAAATGCCTCAAACAGCCTGGCCTGTGGGGTATCATCTTGATTGATGATTGATGTAGGAGGGCTCAGCCCACGGAGGGTGGTGCCATCCTTAGGCAAATGGTCCTGGATGGTATAAGAAAGCAATCTGAGCAAGCCAGGAAGCAGTGTTCCTCCATGGTCTTTTCTTCAGTTCCTGTCTCCAGATTCCTGCCTTGAGTTCCTGCCCTGGCTCCCTTCATGATGAAGTATAAACTGTAAAATGAAATAAACCCTTTCCTCCCCAAGTTGCTTTTGGTCGTGGTGTTTATCACAACAATAGACACTCAAAAATGTCTTCTCTCCCCCAAATAGGGAAAAGATAGGACAGACGTTTAAAGAGCAGACCTACTCTCACACACATAGTGCACAGAGACATACATGTCTTTCTTTTAAGGAAGACATGTTACCAGACTACTGAGTAAGTAGATGTAGGTCTGAAGACATTCCCCATTATTGATAACAAACATGCTAACACTGTAGGCTGCAGGCAGTCTCTGCACCGTCCCCAGATGGATAGATGCATACATGTTGAAGAGGAGCCAAGGGATGGGAGCAAGACATATCAGCCAAACCTGGGGGAGACAATTTGATAACTCTTGTCAACCTAAATGTTCAAATGTCCTACCACTCACAATAGGTCCCCTATTTTTTTTTCAGAGCCTTGAGAAAGTCTTGCCAGTGTACACCATCCCAGGGGGAGGGAGACTTCGTGCACATGGACATAACCTAGAATGCTATAAAGCACTGAAAGTAAATGCACCCGTCACGAGCAGCAGCATATGTGACTCGGAGATGGTGATACTTCCAGCAAAACTTACCAGTGAGCACATTGAAGCTCTTTTATTTGGGATGTGCTCACACTTCTCTCTTTTTTAATTTTTATTGATTTTTTGTGGATTTCACATCATGCATTCCAATCCCACTCATCTCCCTGTCCCCTCACATCCACCCTCTGCCCTTGTACCCTCCCTCCCAAACAAAACCAAAATTAAAAGAAAAAAACAAAACAAACAACAGAGAGAGAGAGAGAGAGAGAGAGAGAGAGAGAGAGGGAGAGAGAGGGAGAGGGAGGGAGAGGGAGAGAAAGAGAGAGAGAGAGAGAGAGAGAGAGAGAGAGAGAGAGAGAGTGTGAAGAATTTTGTGGAAGCTGTAGTGTGGCCTGCTGAGCCACATGGTTTACCCTTTAGTCCACTCTTTTCTTTCGAGTGTTCATTGCCTCGAGTCATTGATCTGGTTCCGGATCTCTGGCTTCTGCTACACCACCCATAATGGGCTCTCACTGGGGCTCCCCTTAGATATCCTATTGTTCTGTGTCATGGAGATTGTGCTGTTTTGGATCTGTAGGCTTGTCGTCCCTTTCACCTGCTCCAACAGTTCATAGATGCCATGGATGTTGGGATGGCCAACTCATAGCCCTGGTTCGGGCCTGGGTGGTAGCTGGGGTGGTCACCCTGCTAGCTTTCCCTCACCATCACTACCTGGGTGAGCTCTCCAGCACGGCCTTGGCTAGCTCCCCTAGTGCAGACTGCAGCAAGGAGCGGGGCCAGTTCTCCTGCTCTCAGGTCCTCAGATCCGGGTCCCCCTCACTCACACCACCAGGATGAGCTCTACTGTTTTGCCCAGATGAGGTGCAGGGCCCTCTTTTTCAACTGTTGTAGGGGGCATAGGAGGGGGAGGATCAGCTCTCCTGCTCTCATGCCCTCAGGACTGGCTCACCTGCTCCCCGACAACAGGGTCAGCTCTAGGCCGCTGTCCAGGTGAGGTGCAGGGCCTGCTCTCCTGTGTGCTGCAGCTGGTGAGGGGCAGGGCTAGTTCTCTTACTCTGGTGGCCAGCCTCTAGCCTGAGGCAGGTAGCAAGGAGTGGAGGGGAGAGGACATCTTTCCTTCATCCATGCCACCGCATGGCAGATGAGGGGGCAGTGGGGCAGCTCTGTTGTCCTCACACCCTCAGGGCCAGCTCACCTGTGTCCCCAACAACAAGGTCAGCTCTAGTGTGCTGCCCAGATGGAGTGCAGGGGAGGGTCAGAGCTTGTTCTCCTACTCTTGTGACCCTGGGGCCAGCTCTCTCACCTGCCACAGGTGGTAATGGGGGAGGGGGAGGGCATCTTTTTCTCACCCATGCCACCACATGGCAGACGAGGGGAGGCCGGATCAGCTCTCCTGCTCTTGTGCCCTCAGGGTTGGCTCACCTACATCCCCGACCACAGGGTCAGCTCTAGTGTGCTGCCTAGAGGGAGTGCACACCTGGAGTGAGGGGTGGGGCCATCTTTCCCGATGTGCACACATTTCTTAAACCTCCTTTTCCTATGAGAGCTGGATCCCAGTTCAATACAGATCAGACAGCAGTGGCCTCAGGCTTAGAAGCGGGATGCTGAGATGGGGAATACAATGACTTTGGGAATGTCCCTGTTCTTGAGTTGGGCCACGGGGTCAGGACAATATTTTTTACTGTTAATGTTTTGTCTTATGGTTGCTTTATATCAATCAAATGTTATGTTATTTGAAACATTAAGAAAAACAGAGCTGCAGTACACTTCCTTGACAAAAGTGTCTATACAAGTGTTCCTCGAGCAGGACATGAACAGGCTCCATCTGTAGGTGCACTTGGAGCGCAGGGAACAGCAAACAGGACCCAAGCCTGCCACTCACAAGCCATCTAGTTGGAGATTCTCTCAGGGATCCCAGGCCCCAGCTAAGCTCAGGCCTTCTCTCAGAATGCCAGAAGCAGACTGTGCTAGAGGGTAGACCAGATAGCCTGTGGTGTCTGACCCCAAGAGTCCGTGATGTTTGGATTCGAACTCTAGGCAGATCTAACTTTTTAGAGACCTGCCAAATTAGCTTTATCCTCTTTCTACAGACTGAAAAACCTATGGGCTGCAGAGCAAGTGAAGCTTGCCTTCACAGATCAAAGCTGCTCTCTGCTCGCTTGCCACTTTTTTCTGTGAAGGTCATAAGGACAGAGCTTTAGACTGTTTTTGTAGTGTGCATACAGTTTAGGCTGAATACTTAGGTATTCATTATGTGCATGTGACATTGTGTTTTGTTTTTTATTATAAGTGTTATATATTGTACATGTATATATGTGCATGTTGTCTCTCTCTATATATATATACACATATTGTGTTCTCTATGTGTTATATATGTCTCTTATAAGCATGTATGTGTGTATTATTAAGTATAAGTATATGTTGTATATATGGGTGCATACATGTATGTCTTGTGTTTATGCATATATGTATATGCTATGTGTTCCCATGTGTTTGTGAATAATTAAATATGTGTATTATCATGTGTGTGTGCACA
Source organism: Peromyscus attwateri (assembly GCA_902168425.1). Lineage (NCBI taxonomy): Eukaryota > Metazoa > Chordata > Mammalia > Rodentia > Cricetidae > Peromyscus > Peromyscus attwateri. The sequence goes on from CABHPP010134616.1 coordinate 35,041, forward strand.
TATGTATCTATGTATGTTGTGTGTACATGTGTTCATGTAAATGAACTATGTGTGACTCTTTGGTATATGCAGCATTGTGTATATGTATATAGGGGTACATGGATACATGTATGTAAGTGTGTGTTACATTGTAGTTGCATGTGGATGTTTTGTTGGCCTGTATAAACAGGAATGTTCCTACATTTTTGCTGTGAATTAGAGATTTTCAAACTTACACCTGTATTGCAATCACCTTGAGAGCTTGGGAAAGCTGAGGCTGCAGAGCCTCTGTTTAGCCACATAGAGAATGTGTGATTTAGATGCCAAGTGGCACAGCTCAACTCGGCCCCACTGTAAGAAGGGCAGCCATGCCGCTAGCAAAACCCACACAAGAGCACCCCCTGACTAAAGGACCTGTGTCTGACCTAGACCCTCACTCTGTCTAAAATTAAAGGCATTATGGGACTGGAACTATGGTTCAGTGGTTAAGAGCACTGGCTACTTTTTCAGAGGACCCAGGTTCAATTCCCAGTGCACACACGGCAGTTCACAACCATATGTAACCCCAGTTCCAGAGACTCCAATGCCTTCTTCTGGCCTCTGAGGACACTGCATGCAAATGGAGCATGACATCTGTGCAGGCAAAACATCCATGCACACAAAACAATAAATTAAATTTTAATTAAAAATAAAAATAAAAGATGCTAAAGTCTTAACTGGAAAGTTAGGGGAAGAAGATTATATCATTGAGCTTTGCATTTCCTGCTAGGTCAACAGGAAGAGGTTAATAATGCTGTTTGAGCAGGGTGATGGTGGCACATACCTTTAATCCCAAGCACTTGGGAGGCAGAGGCAGGTGGATCTCTGTGAGTTCGAGGCCAGCCTGGTCTACAGCACTAGTTCCAGGACAGCCAGGGCTACACAGAGGAACCAACAAACAAACAAACAAACAACAAACAAAAATGCTGTTTGACAGATGTGATCTGTTCTCTGTAAGCTCTAAAATTGTAGAAACAGAATCTCTCTTCTAATTAACATTGCCAGCTAGCCTGTGTGCATACTCCCTTTCTGGGAAGGCCAACCAGCTGCAACCATCAGGTCGTCACCACTTTGGTCCCATCCTCACACAGCCACCAATGATTAGACAACTCAGAGTTCGTGACAAAACCAACTTGGAAGCTAGCGTGAGGGCTTTCCAGTTTATCTAAGTGCTCGGGGAACTTTAAAGAGCCCTGTTGACGGTTCAAGTGTTTCCTCTAAAGAGCTGTCGCATGAACATAATCTCCAGGGCAAAGAACCAGTCCCTGCACTTTTAACCTCAGCTTTCAGTGTCAAGAGCTTGAAAACCAGCGACGGCACTGGCAGGCTTTTACAAACTGATGTTAAACGGAAAACCAAACATCCAAGTTGCAGTCAGCTGGACTTCGAGCCTTTAAGAGATACGTCACCAAGAGGGTCCCACTTCCTCTATGTGGGTCCTTGGTTCCCAGAGCACAGACATCGATAGTGGTTCCTGGTGTTGGCCCATACCCCATGCCCGGTCCAATGCAGTGTGTGTATTGTTGTTCACGGAGTCAGGTTGGGACACGGCGACATAGCACTCCAAGTGGCTTGCCAAGCTTGAAGCAGAGCACTGGCCTCTTCCTAATTTAGGAGATTTTTAAAAAGCAAGTAAAGTGTAAGAAGCCCTCCATTGCCTGGGGTGTGAAAGGTCACGTTGTTTTGTGTTTATGCCTCTGGCTGGAAAAGACCTGTCTTTGAGGCAGATCCTAGAGTCAGGAAAGGCCCCTCAGTTTTTCTGTTCAACGACAGGGGATGTTCTACCAGGAGAGGTCTGCTGAAAGCCTATGCTCATATATGGGCTCAATATGGTATACCAGCCCACCTCCATCAGTATCCCACAGGAGTGCATGAACACACAAGTAAGTATGCACACAAGCAAAACACACACACACACACACACACACACACACACACACACACACACACAGTCCCAGATTGCAACCATATGTTCTTCTAAGGTGTCTCCCCTCTCAAAGATAGCCTCCACTCCTTCCCACCCTCCCTGCACCCAGGCAATTCCCCACATGTCACATCTTTGCTGAGACATTCACTATTACCATGTTTTTCTGCTCCTAGCTAGAATTGGTGGCCCTGTCCTCCCTCTGTCCTCGGAGCAGGAGCCTGTTGTCCTTGCCCTACCCTGGGCTCTCCCACCCCCTACAGGGCACATGTGAGAGAATGTATCAGTACAGATCTGACAGTCTTCTCCACTTCCCACCACAGTGGCTGTCTGGGTCTTTCCTTTCTCTGAAGCCAGGTTTGGGCTTCACCTGAGCCTTCTCCCATCATCCTCTGGGCCTGCCTGCCTTGGCTCAGGGGGCTTCTGCAATGGCTGGATTCAGGGCATGGCTACTGACGACAGAGATTCTGTCTGGAGAAAGGGGTCCTGGTGCTTCCTGAGGCAGGAGTTGGGGGTCCTGGCTGAACCTGCTTTCATGTTATTTCCCAAGTATCAGCCATGTGGCTCTTGGTGAACTACATCAAGGGCTGGGCCTCAGATTCTCCTCTTCTGTTGTAGGATTGTAGGGAGCTGCCTCTTAAGTGCCTGCCCATAGGTATACAGCCAGGAGCATCAGAAACTCAAAAGTTCCCACCCACTGAGGCATAAGTTTCCAGACTATTCTCTAAGAGCTTAGTTATTAAATAGATATTAGTTATTGTATATACACATTTAACTATCATATATTTTAGCATTATGTTGTTTGTTTGCTTATAATTTGTTTTTTGAGCTCTCATACATACATGTAATGTGTTTTCATCAAATCTGCCCCAGACTCCTCCTGCTCCAACTCACCCCATATCACTGCTTCCACCCTCAGGTACGCCTTGAAACCCACCGAATCTACTCTGTGCTGCTGGTGTCTACACGGGTGTGTGTGGCCATCCCCAGGAGAATGGGCAGCCAATCAGGGGTAGCATCGTTTTGTCATAAGGTTCTAGTCTAAAAATAGAAAATGAATACACTTGATAAAATATTAAAAACACAAAGAACTGTAAGTCTGTAACCACCGACGCCCTTTGAATTTGAACTCATTTAGTAGCTAGAGAGATGAAAGTCTGCCTCTTTGGCCTTTCTGCTTCCTTTCATCTCACATACGCGGTTCCGTGTGGCCACATTACTTGAGGATATTTCCATGGGTATTTTTGAGATGGACTTCAGCAGTTCTTAATATACTTAAGAATGCTAGCTTTCTTGTTTGTTGTGGGTGTTGCAAATCACTTTCTGGTTTATTTGCCTGTTCATTTTACTTTGCCCTCACTTTCTTAAAACACACAATTCTCTTATAAAATTTGCTATTTTAAGGTACACAATTCAGGATGTTAGTCCATTCATAAGATTGTCCAGTCACCCCTCACGCCATATTTGTATGTCCACCCCCATACCCACTGCCCAAACTGTCTTCTCTATTCTCTCCACCCTGCACCCCCAATGACCACTGATGTACTTTTTGTTTCTTTGGACATTTCCTAGAAATTAATTATTTTGAGGTCTTTGGTGTCAAGTTCCTTTCATTAAGATTTTCAAACTTCATCCAGACTGTCTTGTGTATCATTGTATCATTTGTTTGTACATCAGAATAATGGTCTATAATAAGGATATAACATTTTATTTACCCATCCATCAGTTCATGAGTGTTTGAGTTATGTACACGTTTTGGCTATTGTAAAGAATCCCACTATGAACAGTTGCATGCTGCTTTCTGTGTGAACTTGTTCTGGGATGTGCATCGTGGGATTGCTGGATCCTCTTGTAATTCTGTGTTTAGTATGTTTATGTACTCCCAGGGTGATTCTGAAACTACCTTCACCATTTCCCACTCTGCCAACAGTAAAGATGGCGGTTTCACTGGTCCATATCCTCGCCCACACCTCTTGTTATCCATTTTACTTGTGGCAGGCTTCCTAGAGGCTGTGAGACATGGGATCCCATGGTGCTCTCCCTAATGACTAATGACAATAAGCATGCTTTCATGCACTTGCTGGCCATTTCTATAAGATATGTGTAGAAACGTCAAAACCCAGTTAGCTGGGTTCTTATGTGTCCACTTGTTTCTTTTTGATCTCGGTGTTTGTCTTTTAAATTGGTGTAGTATACAAGCTCTATACATTCTGATGCTGGACACATATCAGATACATGATTGAAAACTGTGTCCTCCCATTCTGTGAATTTTCTTTTCAGTCTCCTTTTTTAATTAGAAACTTGACTTTATGTATATGGGTATTTTGCCTGCATAAGTCTGTGTACCACATGTGTGCCTAGTGCCCCAAAGCCCAAAAGTTCAGATCCTCTGGAACTAGCACGATAAATGGTTGTGAGCTGCCATTTGGTTGCTGAGACTGGGACCCAGGTCCTCTGGAAGAGCAGCCAGTGCTCTTAACTGCTAAACTATCTCCCTAGACCCCTCTTTTTCATGTCTTGATGGGCCTTGATTTCACAAAAATGGTTTTAAATTGAATTTCATTCAAATAAAGTATTTTTCTTTTTGGTTGCATGTACTCTGAGCTGCCATAAATGGAAAACTATTACCTAATTCAAGGTCGCAAGATTTCAACCCGTGTTTTCTCCTAAAAGCTCCGTTTTAAGTTCTTGCTCAGATAATTAATTCTTTAATTCTTTTGCACTTAATTTTTGTAGATGGTGTGAGGTAGAGCTCCAGATTACCCATGGGTCCCTAATTATCCCAGCAGCATTCTCTGAAAAGACTGTTACCCTGAATGAACTGCCCTGATACACTGTTGAAATTGGTTAGTCATAGAGCCATGGACCTGGTTTTGGGCTTTCAACTCCACCCCCATTGATCTCTGGATCTTTGTGCTGGTGTCAGGATGTGCAGAGAACCATAGGCTTTAGCGAGCTTTTGAAGTGTGAAAATGTGTGTCAACCTTGTTCTTTTCACAGACTTCTTTTGAGCTATTTTGAGTCCTTGCATTTCCATATGAAATTTCAGATGGGACTACATCAAGTCTGTAGAACATTTGGAAAGAATTACCATCTTAACACCATTAAGACTTCTAATCCCTGAACATGAGAGAACTTCCCACTTACTTAAACTGGTTTTTGTGTATTGTATCCTACAGACTGGAATAATTACTTTTAGCTGTTAAGGTTTTTTCTTTCTTTGCTTTGTTGTGTGTATATTTCTTCCTTGGGATTTTCTACCTACAAGATCATGTTGTCTATAACTAAAGATAGTTTGAATTCTTTTTTTCCAATCAGAGTACCTTTTACTTGCTTTCTTTTTGTCCAATTATCCTGGCTAGAGCCTCTGGTAGTTATGATGTTGGACAGAAGTAAGAGCATGCATCCTGGTTTTGTTCCTGTGCTTAGAGGAAAACATTTGGTTTTCCATGTCATGTACACTGTTAGCTCTGAGTTTCTTACTGACAGTCTTCACTCTGTTGAGGAAGCACCCTTCCAGTCCTGACCTGGGTGCTGAATTTGGTCAAGCGCTTTCTCAATATCTTTGATATGATTTTGTGTATTCCTCCTTTCTCCTACTAATATACACTTCACCCCATGTGCTTTGGTCCCAGAAACCTGGTTAGGGCAACAAGGGAATGAAGAAAGAACAGATACATGTGCAGAAAAGCTAGGGACAAGTGGGCTGCGTTCTGCACTCCGATGGAGTGGCACCAACCACGCAGCGACCCGGAACTTCAGCGTGTTCATTATACACAACACACGAGTAGGTGGATGGGGAGGGGGTGTAGCTGGTCTCAGCAGGAGGCGTTTGTGGGTGAGCAGTCTCAGGCAGTAAATATCCAGGAGGAGAAATCTGCACTTGCTAGCTTTTGCACACAGTGATCAATCATTTGTGAACATTTAAACATGCATATTCAAACACGGAGCACAGGAAGGCTTTCCTAATGCTGAGCTTAATTCGTATGGGGAAGGCTTTGCATTCCCATGGACCTGAGCCTGATTCATGTGGGGAAGGCTTTGCATTCCCATGGACCTGAGGCTTCGGGTCTTTGACACTTCACTGCTGTGCTCAGCAACAATAAACATTTACTCAGGGCTTCCTCAGCTCCCTGCAAATATGGTTATTACATTTTTTTCATATGTTGAATCATCTATGCATTCCTAAACTCCATAAACCCCACTTGACTATTGTGTATAGTCTTTATTATATATGTTATTGGGTTCCGTTTCTTAGTATTAGACTGAGGATTTCAAATCTTATTCACAAGACTTTTTGGTTTCAGTTTTCATTTCCTAGTCTGATTTTGGTATCAGGCTAACACTGGCTTCATAGAATAAGTTGGAAATTATTCCCTCTCGTATGTTTGGAAGTTTGTGACACACTTGTGTTAATTTTTCTTAAAGCATGTAATAGAATCCACAGTGAAGCCATCTGGCTTCATGATTTTCTTCGTTGAAGGCTTTTTTAAAAATGACTAACCCAATGACTTGGCTTATTATGGATTTATTATGATTTTCCTTTTTTCTTGACTCCATTTGTGGATTTCTATGAATTGTTTCATCACAATTATCAAATGTATTGGCCTAGAATTAACCACAGTATTTTATTAGAATTCTTTTTATTTATGTTTGTGTGAGATCTGATGTGTCCACACATGTGTGCGTGAATGCATGTACATGTGTCTGTGCATGTATGTGGAGGCGGAAGGCTAGTCTCACAGGTTGTTTCTCAGGTGCCATCCACTTCATTCTCTGAGACAGTGTCTTTCACTGGGATCTGGGGCTTCTCAATCAGGGTAGGCTGGTCAGTAAGGTCCTGGAATCCACCTGTCTCCGCCTTCCCTTCTTTGGGGTTACAAGCACAGAAAACCATGCCTGGCTTTCCACAGAGTGCTGAGGGTCAAACTCAAATTCTCATGTTGACGCATCAAGCATTTTACACACTGAGCTACCTCCAGTATCTCCAACATCTTATTCAGCCTCTAAAATTCATTTTATTTCTGTAAATTTGGTAAGTAGTGACATCCCTTCTTTGTGTGTGTGTGTGTGTGTGTGTGTGTGTGTGTGTGTGTGTGTGTG
>CABHPP010134618.1:0-11973 GCA_902168425.1 Peromyscus attwateri
TCAAGATCAATTGACCAATAAAATGAGAAACTGCATTTAACCCAATGTCTACCTAAAGATGATGTTCTCAGCCATTAGATTTTTTTCTGCCTTTAAACAAAAGTAGAAACTTTAATTTATTGATCTCTAATAAATAAAATTTAAAATAATTGGATCAGATTCATTTCATAATACATTTGTTATTTTTAAATGAATTTATTGATATATTACCTTATTTTATCCTCATGCAATCTTGTGAGTTATTTTGAAACTTTTACTAAATTTGTTTCTATTTTTTATGATTTCCATTTTTATACATAAAGAATTTAAAATCAAAAGACATTAACTTTCTTGATCAGGGTCAAAGTGAGTTAGAAGTTAAACAAGTATTTTATTTATTTCTTTTTTCCTCTTATTAAACATAGATTTTTTTCTCACACAATATAATCTGAATATAGTTTCCCCTCCCTCTACTCCTCCAAGTTCCTCCACAGCTCCTCTCCCCTCTGATCTACTCCCTCTCCGTCTCTCATTAGAAAAGAACAGGTTTCTGGGAGACAACAATAAAACATAACTAGCGGTGGCCGTAGAGTCCAGCTCTGCAAAGCCACCTCCGGGGTTCCGGTCAGAAGCCACAGCAAAGCGAAAGGAAGGTGGATCTTTCTAATCTGAGGGAATAACTCACACCCGTGCCCTTCTGGTCCCGTCACTTCATTGCTCTGCCTCCATTCCAACTCTCTTGTCCTAACTGTCTAGAATTTCTTAGCTCTGATTCTCTGTCCCAACCCTAATTCCTATTCCAATTCTCTCTAGCTTCTTGTTCATCTATCTAGCTTAAACACACTTTTTTCAGGAGGTTTGAAGCAATTACAAAGGTTACATCCCTTTGGGTAAATGATAAGGGCAGAGCCGTTTACTATGGCAACACAGAGTTTCAAGGTTTCAGGAGAAAGACTGTGATCAGAGCCCAGTGGCACAGTGCCTGGTTAGATAAGCTTGAGGCATAGGTCCTTTATCAGCTAGACTTGGCAAGTGCAGAATTGGCATGCTTTTCTTAGGTACTTTGTATTGATAACCTTGGACCCTGTGCAACTGTAAAGTTTTGAACTTACGATCTGTTTACAAAAGCTTTTATTTTGAACTTGCTCTGAAGTAAAAAATGAGCCACTTGTGTGCAGTTTGTCCTAGACTGAGGAGAAACTGCTGTTTTCCTGCACTAGTCTAAGTAAAGGAACAAAGCAGGCTTTTAAGTGTCTACAGTCCTCATGGGACAGTAGATCTAGTTATGAAGCATATCCTAGTTGTTTTCCATATATCAAAACCATGCTGCCCCATGAGAAGTCATCTTCCTGACCATCCATGGATATATGTGCCCAATAGATGGAATATATACGTGAGATAAACACACCAGCAGTGGGAAAACACCCATAGCTGTTCTTAGGGAAGAAATGAAATGGCACATTAGAGAAATTACAGACAGGAGCAACTGGTTATTTATAGTCAGTAACTCCATGGTCTTGCCTGGCGGGGCTTTCCATCAAGAGAGTCTGGTGGGTCTATCTGCTGAACATTAGTTGTCACCTGCTGTATACTCCCATGGTCTCTTGCTACCAGCAGCTCTCAGTACATAACAAAATAAAATATAATAAGATAAAATGAAACCATCACATTGAAGTTGGACAAGCCAAGCCAACAGGAAAATAAAAGAACTCCAAGAGAAGGCACAAGAATCAGAGACCTACTCCTTTATATCAGTTATAAACAAATCCCATAAAAGTACTAGACTGAAAGTATAGTGTACATGCAGAGGACTTAGTGTAGACCCATGTAGGCCCTGTGCATGCCGCTTCATAACTCTGTTAGTTCATATGAGTTTTGCTCACGTTGATTTAGAAAGCTTTGTTCTCCTGGTGTCCTCCATCCCCTCTGTCTCCCCCATTCCTTCTGCCTTCTCTTTCATGCTGGCTTCACTGAGCTCTGAGGGGAGGGATTTGATGGAGACATCTTGTTTAGAGCTGTGTGGTCCAAGGTCTCTCTCTGTGTAATGTCTTGCTGTGGGATTCTGTATTTGTTCCCATCTGAAGCCTTTCTGATGATGGCTGAGTAAAGTCCCAATCTATGAGTACAGTAGAATATCATTAGGAGTCATTTTATTGTTCCATATTTTTAAGACCACTAGTATTTGGCTTTACCCTAGTTAAAAAAAATATTTTAATTAAAAAAGTAAGGCCCACCCCCTACCTCTATCCCCTTATATAGTCTTCAAAGGAGGCAGATAACTCACATTCAGAGTTAGGAGGCAGCCTTTATAAAAGCCAAAGAAAGAACAACTTTTACTAACTTACATTGTGATGAAAGACTTGTGAAGAAGAGAGAGGAAATCTTGGATCGCAGGGGAAAGGTCAAAGTTTACCACATCAGGAGAAAATATATGCAAAGCTGCCCATATTTGGCATTTTAGAAGTGGGTTGTGTGAGAGAGGGGAGAAAATGCTAGAATCTTCTCTCATCCTCATCTCTGTTCGATTCAACCTTAAATGCCATCTTTCAAGCAACAGCTATGCGCTCATGGAGTAGTTATTTCTGTCTTTTGTTTCTTGCAGGTTCTGGCACCCCCGTGAGCCCAATTTGCCTGAAGAATGATGCGCTTCAATAGTTTTCTGGGATCCTCAGAAATGGGGCTGGAATGATGTTTTCTGTGATAGTAAATATAACTCAATATGTGAAATGAAGAAGACTTACCTATGAGTGGCATTTTATTCATTCATACCCTGGAAGCCTTTTGGCATGTGCACATGACCGTAGCCATTCTTTTTCTAGATGTTCCTTTTCACTGATGACAGAATGTGTCCTTCCTCTCTGTGATGGTTAGACTCTTGTCAACTGGACCCAAATAGAGTCACCTGGGAAGAGGGATCCCCAGCTAAGGAATTACCTCCATCAAACTGACTTGTCATCATGTCTGTGGGGCATTTTCTTGATTAATGATTGTTGTAAGAGGGTCCAATTGGTACTGGGTAGATGGTTGTGAGTTGTGTAAGAAAGCAAGCTGAGAAGGCATGGCGAGCAAGCCAGTAAGCATCATCCCTCCATCTCTGCCCCAGGTTCCTGCCCTAGGTTCTTGCTCTGGCTTCTTTCTACGACGAATTGTTGTTACTTGAAAATATAAGATACAATGAACCATTTCCTCCAAGTTGTTCTGGTCAGTGTTGTTATTGTTTTTTGTTTTTCACAGCAATAGAGAAGCAAACTAGTATACCCCCTTTGTCCTGTTCTTTCATTTACGATTCATGGTTTTTCTCTTTTCTTCATACTTCTACAAACATTCCTCTTTCCAGACTGTACTCTTTGGGCTGTTAGATTTACAATACAGTATGTTTGAAATCCACTTCATTTTCAAAATGTCATAGAAAAGTCTCCTGGTGAAAGTTGTGACTATGGCTAGAACCACAACCATCTGGGGATCTGACAAGAGCTCAAATCTGCTTTCTCCATGGCTTACCCTCTTGGCTAGCACCTTGGTACTGATTATTGCCAGTCAGCCCCTCACATATGGAAGTCTCTGAAAGGTGACCGGCATGTGCTCAGAGAATGGGAGCCATCTTCCCCTTGAGAAAGTGATCCAAAAATCAAAAGCTGCAGTATCTAATGAGGCAGTTTCAGAACTTACACACAACTGAAGAAGATAATACTCCAAAATGTGAATAATGGAAAGAGAGAATCAGTTGGGGACCCTCTTGGAGCCTGGTTATCCTCCCCCCTTAAAAAACAAAACAGGTATAACAAGAAGGAATAGAATTAAAAGTTCTTTGCTACAACAATGGACTTCAGTTTATCAAAATATGAGGAGAAAGTATTTCAAACACTTATCAATAACACAGTATTAGTACAAAGGATACATAAACAACTGTCACAATGAATCAGAAAAAGACAAAACGAATAAAATATTTGAACAAACAAGCCACAGAGGTATAAATGCATACATTCAGTACTGGTGGCCATGTCAGAGAGCAGCAGATGGCAATTGACTCAGGGGATCGGCCCACCAGTAAACAAAACCCTGATGGGTGAATTCGGATAGGCAAAGCCCTGAGGCCCCAGAATGTTTCTTGCAACTGCTGTGTTTTTGCATGTTTTCTGCTGCCATTTTTCTCTGGTATCTGGCACGGTGTGAATGGGTGGGGGGGGGATCCCTACTGCCCTTAATGCAGTATGATCATCTTTTGCAAATATCCTGTTCTACTGGGCATTTTTACCCGTGGATTATTATAAAAATGATTTCCTCCTAAGCTGTACTGTTTAACTGAAGCAATGATATTATACAATAATAGTTTTAGTTTAAATAGGATTTTGATGGTTGAGGGTTTTTAATAAACATAGTAAGAGATTATGATAGAGGTCAGTTTAGTGGAAAAATTAACATAGGTAAAGGTAGGATATAGTGTTGCCCCTGCCTCTGATAAAGCAGAGACTGCAGAGGATAAAAAATAAAACAAGGAAGTGTCACTCAGCTAGAACACATGAGTTTCTATTGAGGAGCCATATAGACTGTGGCTTAGGCTAACAATTAAGAAAAACAACTGAGTCCCAGTAACCCAGCTAGCTTAAATTCTTTTAATTGTGTTGAGAAATGTGTTCACAGGTTTCAGAGTGCATCATAACTGAAACAAAGCTTTGAAAATAACTTAACATTAGACTAAGATGGTTTTGTCAAATGGCTTTGAGGTGAAAAATCCAAGAAGACAATCTAAAGTTCACAAGGACACATAGCTGAGTGAGAGATTCATTAAGGTCAAGGATCAAAAGCACAGCAGCCAATTCTTATTAGTTGAAGTACCTTTCTTGCTAGGATTGGTTGGTGATCAAAGATGATGATTAATTCCTTGTACCCATTTCTGCCCTCAACTTCTTGATATAAAAAACTGTTGATGAATGGGTATGTACCCTAAAGATTTAAAGTAGAGCTGACTGATTCTTTTTCATATATAAAAGTTTATGTTTGTGATTCTTTTAAGATTCCTTATAAGATTACCTTTCAAGATAAGTAATAAAGTGATTGATTCTTTCTTTGTAACCACAATAAGCAGCCTGCCAGTAAAAGAACTGGCTGAGAAAAAAAATTCTGCTTGCTCTCACTCTGTTAATCTATAACAAGTTACTTAGATGTGAATGCATGTGGGTTCTTGGGATGACTTTGTTTAATCATGTAAGGGAGATGAAAAACATGTTTTAACCTGTATTTATTGTAATCATTCACTTAAAAAATAGAATGTAACCACACTGTAAGTTTTATGTTGCTTGAAAGATTCTCTTGGGGTATATAAGCTGTAAGGGAAAAAAAATAAAATGAGTTAGAAGGAAAACATCAAGAATGAGAGATAGAAAACCCCAGGAAAGATGCAGAGGAAAAATAAGAAGAGTAAAGAAAAAGTCAGAAGGAAATGATCAAGAAAGTGTGTGTTTCTTTTCCTTTACTCCCTCAGATAAAAAAGTCTTAGTTCACTGACTCTGTGGATCCCCATTGAGCCCTGCGATGCTGAAGGCTGGTCTTCGTGGCAGCAGTAATTCAGCAAACATCATTTTATAGAAATGTTCAGTTTCACTTGTAATTTGGGAGCTGCACATCAACATTTGTATGCTTCTTTGTTGGTGTGTATATGTATATGAAAATGTTCATGTGTGTGTACATGTATGTATGGAGGCCACAGGTAGATGTTGGGTGATTAATTTTTTCCCACCTTGTCTTTTGAGATAAGGTGAGCCCTGAGCTCCCTGATTTGACTAGTCTGGCTGGACAGTGAGCCCCAGAGGTCCTCCTGTCTCCATCTCCCCAGGGCTGGGCTAATTGGCAAGTGCCGCTGTGCTTGGCTCTTGGTTTTTACATGAGTGCTGGGGATCTGAACTTAGGTCCTTACACATATACAGCCAGCACCTCATCAGTCGAGCCATCTCCCCTGCTTTTATATGTACATCTTTTTGTTTCTTTTTTTCTTTCAGATGGGGGTCTCTCTATGCAGACTGGGTTGGCCTCAAACTCACAGAGATCCTCCTGCCTCAACCTCCAGAGTTCCAGGATCACAGGTGTGTGCCCACCATACCTGGCTACAAATGCATCTTAATGGCAAAACTGGAAACAGGTTAATACCAACTGTTGGGGGAAATGTAGGTCAATGCAATACATTAAATATATATTGCTACTTTGAACTAGCTTTGGTACATCTGCTTAGGAAAGTTTATGAATGGACATTTTCTTATGTAAATATCACCCAACTCTAGGCTTATGATGTGTACATACTAAAAGGTAAAGGTGTCACTTGGGGAAATTTTTAGGGAGACTTTCTAGGATGCAAATATCAGTCTTGTAGCTGGTAGAGAGAAAAATCAAAGCATGCCAGGCACAGAGTTCTGGGTAATGGTCACCTTGGGATGGAAAAGTGGATATAGAAGATGTGAGAGCACATAAGCCTATGACAGAAAAACAAATCTAGTTTCTGTATTGGGTCATGATGCTCATGCAACAAACATCAAACAGAATAAAATAAAACAAGTGTCAAAAGAACAGTATATGATGAATCTGAAATCACTAATATGTGAGAGATTATGGCATGTGTGTAACATATATAGGACACACACATCTATCTACACCTTTGGCTGGTGAACCTTCTTCCAGGCAGGACATAGATATTAGTATCTTCTAATTCCTCCTCTATCACTCTCATGACTTTTCTTTCCCAACTTCATAAGCTTTCCCCCACGCCCAGTCCACTTAGCTCTGCCTGTAAGTACATGGATATGGGGCCATCTGCTGGAGTATGGGTAGCCTCACAGGGGCCACATCCCTGAAAAAAAAAATGGACTCCTCCTCCAACCGCCATCACCGCCAGCAGTTTGTAAGCTAGGGGATACTTCAGGAGCTCCTTCCATGCTTGATTGTAGAGGTCTTGCGCACGTAGTCACACTTCCTGTGGAGTTCATGTGTGTGATGTCCTGTTTTACTGCAGTCATTCACTACTTCTGGCTCTTACAACCTTTCTACTCCATCTTTCATGATGATCCTTGAGAGTCTTGGGGGCAAGGAGTGTGGTATAGATGTCCAATTGAGGGCTGAGCATTCTGTAATCTCTCTCTCTCTCTCATTGTATATCTCTGGCTGACATGGAACTTGTTAAGTAGACCAGGCTGACCTTAAACTCTCAGAATTCCTCCTGCCTCTGCCTCCCTAATTTAATTCTTTTACATGTAGCTATCAGTTTGAGTAGACCTGTTTGCTTAAGAGGCTATCTTTTTGCCAATGTCTATTTTTGGTCTCTTTGCAAAAAATCAGGAATGTGGTTTGTATCTGGTCCTCAGTTTTACTCCACTGATCAGTGAGTCTGTTTTTATGCCGATGTCATGCTGTTTGTATTACTGTAGCTCTGTCATATAACTTGAAACCAGGAATGGTGATCCTTCCAGCATTATTCTTATTCAGGATTGTTTTGTCTGTCCTGGGTCTTTCCATATTAACTTTAAGATTATTTTTCCAATTTCTGTGAAGAATTGCAATGGCATTTTGATAGTGATTGTGTTGGCTCTGCAAATTGCTTTTGGTAAGATGGTCATTTTCACAATATTAATCCTACCAATCCATGAGCATGGGGAGGGGCATATTTTTCCATGTTCAGGTATCTTCTTCAGTTTCTTCAGTGTCTTAAAGTTTTTATTGTATGGTTCTTCTTCCTTCCTTCCTTCTTTTCTTCCTTCCTTCCTTTTCTTTACAACAACAAAAATAAAATTATATATACCAATCTCTCTTTGGTTAGATTTATTGCAAGACTTTTTGAATCTATTGTGAATAATTTTGCATCCCTGATTTCTTTCTTGGTATGTTTATCATTCGTATATAAAAAAGCTGATGATTTTTGTGTGCCAATTTTGTATCATGTTGCTTTGATAAGCAAGTTTATCAGCTGCAATTAACTGTCTGAATCTTTAGGTCTTTTATGTATATAATTATGTCATCTACATAAGGAGTCCTTGACTTCTTTCTTTCCCACTTGTATTCCCTTTATCATCTCCTCTGGTTCAAGCCCGTATTGAACAGTAGTGGAGCCGATGGACATCCTTGTATCACTCTTCAGTGAAATGCTTGGAGTTTCCCCTCTGTCTAGCATCTGTGGGCTTATTACATATTGTCTTTATTATGTTAAGATATGTCTTTATTATGTTTAGTTTCTTAAGAATTTTATCATGAAGGGATATTTGATTTTATTAAAGGTTTTTTTTTAATCTAATGAGATAACCATATGGTTTCTGTCCTTGAGTCTATTTGTGTGACAAATTACATTTATTGACTTACACATGTTGAATCACCCCTCCATCTTTGGGGGATGAACAAAACTTGATTGTAGTGGATGATCTTTTTGATGTGATCTTTAGTAATATTTGACTGAGGAAATGTTTGCAACTATGTTCATCTGGGAGATTGATGTATAATTTTCTTTGTTGTTGTGTTTTTCTTGGGGTTAGGTATTAGTGTAATACTGGCATCATAAAAAGAATTTGGAAACATCTTTCCTTTTATATTTTATGGAATAGCTTGAGAAACATCAGTTTTAGCTTTTTAAATGCCAGATAGAATCCTGAAGTAAATCTATCTGGGCCTGGTTTTGTTTTTGTTGTTGGGAGACTTATTAAATTGCTCATTCAATCTCATTGCTTTTGATGGACCTATTTAAATTTTTAAAATTTCTTCTTTTTTTAACTTTAATGTATCGTATGCATTGACAATTCATCCCTTTCTTTTAGATTTTCTAATTTGGTGGAACAAAGGTTTTGGAAGTATACCCTGAAAAGCCTCTGGATTTCACTGAAGTCTGTTGCACTAGCTTACTTTTCCTATTTAATTTAATTTAATTTAATTTAATTTAATTTAATTTAATGAATTGGGTCTTCTCTCTCTTCCTTTTAGTTAATTTGACTAAATGTCAATCTTGTTAATATTTTCAAAGAACAAACTCTTCTGTTGTTTCTTTTTATTTTTATTTCATTAATTTCCTCTCTGATCTTGATTGTAGAAGTAACTGTCTTATTAAATAAGAAACACAGAGCCAATGGAAAGATAAAAGCCCAAGAGGTCAGAGCTAAGAGCCTTACCCTTCCTGCTTCAGCGATCCTCTTCACCCAAGAGAGACCTACTTCCTGTGTGTTTGTCTTTATATAGACTTTCTGTTCTGCCTTCTCATTGGTTGTAAACCCAACCACATGACCACCTCATCACTGCCTGTCTGTACAGACCTCCAGGTCTTCTATGGTTGGTATTGAGATTAAAGGCATGTGTCTCCAATGCTGGCTGTATCCTTGAACACACAGAGATCTACCTAGCTCTGCCTACCAAGTGCTGGGATTAAAGGCGTGCGCCAAAAAACGCCCAGCTCTGCTATGGCTTGCTATTAGCTCTGACCCCCAGGCAACTTTATTTATTAACATACAAATAAAATCACATTTCAGTACAAATAAAATATCACCATACTTGATTATTTATCACCATCTACTGAAGCGTGATCCTAATTAGTCTCATCAATAAAAACCAGGGTAAAAGCGGAAAGATCGGAGAAGCAGATAACAGGGTAAAAGCTGAAAGATCAGAGAAGCAGAGGGGCAGCCACCAGAGACTTCTTACCTCTCTGAATCCTTGGACCAAAAAGGGCTAAGATCTGTCTCCACCCAGCCTTATTACTTTCTGTCTCCCGTCTATACAGACCTCCAGACCTCTATGGTTAACTAGTGGCTAGCTCCACCCTCTGATCTCCAGGCAAGTTTTATTTGTCAGAACACAAACAAAATATCACACAACAGTTTACTATTTGGAGGGCTGTTGTTTGTTCTTGTTTTATACTAAAAGGAAAATATAATCAAAGGCTAACTCAAGAATATAAAGATGAAATACATTGTCTCTCCTTCATGTACAACTAAATAAATATCTAAGGTTTCTCTATCATATGAGACACTAAGATTTTTCTCATCTTCTTGCTTTCTTGTTTTTCTTATTAAAATACACATTTTGATACAGTTATAAAAATATAGATATTAAAAGTTGATGGAAGACCAATCTAACTTTCCTTCTTATGTATATGAAGAACATGTTGATTTAGATAATCACACATTGTTCTTAGACATTAAAAAAGATTGCTCAGCCAACAGCAAACATCAAATTAAACAGAGAGAAACTCAAAGCAATACCACTAAAATCAGGGACAAGACAAGGCTGTCCACTCTCCCCATATTTATTCAATATAGTACTAGAAGTTCTAGCTAGAGCAATAAGACAACAAAAGGAGATCAAAGGGATACAAATTGAAAAGGAAGAAGCCAAACTTTCACTATTTGCAGATGATATGATAGTATACATAAGTGACCCCAAAAACTCTACCAGGGAACTCCTACAGCTGATAAACTCCTTCAGTAAAGTGGCAGGATACAAGATCAACTCAAAAGAGTCAGTAACCCTCCTATACACAAATGATAAAAGGGCTGAGAAAGAAGTCAGAGAAACATCACCCTTTACAATAGCCACAAATAATATAAAATACCTTGGGATAACACTAACTAAACAAGTGAAGGACCTTTTTGATAAGAACTTTAAATCTCTAAAGAAAGAAATTGAAGAAGATATCAGAAAATGGAAGGATCTCCCATGCTCATGGATAGGTAGGATTAACATAGTAAAAATGGCAATCTTACCAAAAGCAATCTACAGATTCAACACAATCCCCATCAAAATCCCAACACAATTCTTCACAGACTTGGAAAGAAAAATACTCAACTTCATATGGAAAAATGAAAGACCCAGGATAGCTAAAAGAATCCTATATGATAAAGCAACCTCTGGAGGCATCACCATCCCTGACCTCAAACTCTACTATAGAGCTATAGTAATAAAAACAGCTTGATACTGGTATAAAAACCGACATATGGACCAATGGAATCGAATTGAAGACCCTGACATTAATCCATGCACATATGAACACCTGGTTTTTGACAAAGAAGCCAAAACTATACAATGGAAAAAAGAAAGCATCTTCAACAAATGGTGCTGGCATAACTGGATGTCAACATGTAAAAGATTACAAATAGATCCATATCTGTCACCATGCACAAAACTCAAGTCCAAGTGGATCAAACACCTCAACATAAATCCAGTTACACTAAACTTAATAGAAAAGAAAGTAGGAAGTACTCTTGAACGCATTGGCACCAGAGACCATTTCCTAAATATAACACCAACAGCACAGACCCTGAGCACAACAATTAATAAATGGGACCTCTCGAAATTGAGAAGCTTTTGCAAGGTGAAAGACACAGTCAATAAGACAAAAAGACAGCCAACAGAGTGGGAAAAGATCTTCACCAACCCCACATCTGACAGAGGATTAATCTCCACAGTATATAAAGAACTCAAGAAACTAGACATCAAAATACTAAACAATCCAATTAAAAAATGGGCTAAAGAGCTAAACAGAGAATTCACAAAACAAGAATCACAAATGGCTGAAAGACATTTAAAGAAATGCTCAACATCCTTAATCACCAGAGAAATGCAAATCAAAATGACTCTGAGATACCACCTTACACCTGTCAGAATGGCTACAATCAAAAACACCAATGACAGTCAATGTTGGAGAGGATGTGGAGCAAAGGGAACACTCCTCCACTGTTGGTGGGAATGCAAGCTTGTACAACCACTGTGGAAATCAGTATGGCGGTTTCTCAGAAAATTAGGAATCGAACTACCTCAAGACCCAGCCATACCACTCTTGGGCATATACCCAAGGAATGCTGATTCATACCATAAAGATACATGCTCAGCTATGTTCATAGCAGCACTATTTGTAATAGCCAGAACCTATAAACAACCTAGATGCCCGTCAACTGAAGAATGGATGAAGAAAATGTGGTACATATACACAATGGAGTACTACTCAGCAGAGAAAAACAATGACATCATGAGGTTTGC